>LPNX010101552.1:536615-567406 GCA_001517045.1 Pseudotsuga menziesii | reverse complement strand
GCACTACACTACTGGGCAATATGAAACATCAGCTCAGTGAGTGTAAGGCAGGCAGGATCCGGAACTTCGGGTTCAGCAGTATACTGAGCACGTTCTTCTATATTATACAGCCTTGCTGAGTACCTCGTGTTGGATGATGGGGGATTCCTCAATGCCCTCCTTCCAGTGGATTTCATCCCATCGACTTCAGATCATTTATTCTGGGATTGGAGTCTAGAGTCATTTTTGAGTGCCTTGAGACTTGCAGTCATCAGTGGCAGGTTCTCTCGCCATTGACAGTTTTGGGAATACATCAATGTCCCCTGATCGATGGATCCTCTCAAGTGTTCGACCTCAACACATTTATTCACACTTGTTAGTTTGCACTCTAGTACCTTGATTCCCATTTTCATTATCGGTGGGTGATCTCGCGTCTGTTAACGGTATACATCAATGACCGGTAATCAGACGATGGACTACTATGTTCGACCTCGACACCTCTATTCGCATAGTAGGACATGTACTCATAGCGGTTTGTGTAGAATACCTTCCATATTGGTGGCATCTCTTATATTCTACCTCCTTGATCGTGCCAGTGTTCATGAGATTTCAACTCTCGTGACTTGTTCCAGTGTATGTCAGACATTTCCAGCCACTATGGAGATCTTGATCTATTGTATATCTTCAGCCTTGTGGAGATCATGGTCCTTTGTATATCTTCATCATGGAGATTCTGATCTATGTATATTGTATGTGGCGATGACCACATATTTTATATCATGTATCATGCCTATTTATGGCCACTGTACTCTTATGTATCCGGGACTGCTAGATGTATTTGCAGATTATATGCAGAGTTGTATTATGGTATTATGCTGATTGGGTGGCTGGTCTTCCATTTGGGTACCTTCATCCCTTCCTTCCTGGTATGGACTTATAATGTATTTCGGCCATCGTATATCCCCTCTGATCTCATACATTAGGGGGCATCTGTTATAGCGGATTTCACCACACTAGGTGAATCACACATTGTATGGCCTTCCCTTGTCCCGCTGCAGACTCATTAGCCCCTTTGTACCACTTTATATCTTTTGATGTTACCTTGATCATCCCTAAAAACATTATAATATTGATATACGCAGATTTTTCCCCGATAACCGTGTACATACGCGGGTATTCCCTCGATAGTAGCATACATCGGGATGTGTGCATAGTCCAAAACATTTTGGAGTTTTCCTTGACTTGGATCCGACTCATATGACTCCTGGCCTTCCATATGCCTTGAGATCGCACGGATTCGACCTTTCATATCCCTTTGAAAAGCTATATAAGGAACCCCTTGGTACATTGAAAGCATATGAGAAAATTGAGAGCATCGAAATTATAGTCCATTGTTGCCAGAACTTTATGCTTGAGTCTGCATCCCTTTGTCCCTTGGAGCACTATTGTGTTCTTCGCAAGCTTGCCCTTTGTTAGTAAGCTTGCTATCGAAGTGATGGAGGATTGAGGTGGTGGAGCCCCAAGTGGGGGATTCAGTTTCTCCGATTCGCAGACGTGCCATCAGAGGTTGTCACTTGTAATCTCTGATTCTTATTAATAGAAATATCTTTTCCTGTCCAGTAATGTGTATTTGAATGAATATTGTTTCCATTGGAATATGTCAAATGCTTTTACATTATTGATTATATATGCTAGAATAGATCTAACACCATGAAATATAGTATGCTTGTATTGTTTACTTGTTGTTGAGGACGTGCTATAACAATTCAAGCTGAAGATTGGAAAGCTCAACGGAGATCTACTTCAACCGTCCGGAATAAGGTACGAGGTTTGATCCTTTAGTGTTAGATTGTTTATTTCTATTGCATATTGGGAAAGATTGATTTCTGGAGTCTAGCTGTCTGTTGTGGTACCCCAAGCCATAGGAATTTCTCTCCGTAACACTACATCAATGAATTTAACTGAGGTGGGTATGGATAATTTTTGCACCTTTCATCAGCAGCCTCATTCTGAAAAAAATTGCCCGCAATGGATCAATTTGAGGACATTGGTAATGAATCAGCTATTGGTCTCTAAATTAACAAAAGTTGATGGTGAGGAAGAAAAGGGTAATAAATCCACATAAAAACAAGAGGACGATGCTCTGGTTTTATGGGACCGTGTCTCACTTTTTGATACAGAAGAGGAAGGCTCACTAAAACAGGAAGAAACATCAAAAACAAATGTGATAACAAGAAGTCAAGGATGGTTAAATAAAGACAATTCAATACTTCCGAAGATTAAGAGATCTCAAGAGAACATGAATAAAATTCAGAAGAGCACCACAGGTGATAAAATACCTGAATTCACCATTACAAGTCAAAATCCAAAGAAAATCAACATGTCTGTTAAGCCTGTTCAAGAGAAGATTGACAATGTAAAAAAGAATCCCGAAGAACATAAGATGGAGTATAATATTGTGGAAGATATTAAAAGGGCCAAGGCAAATATCTCACTATTTGAAATGTGTAATGTGCCTCAACAGAAAGAAAAATTGTTAAAATAACTTGAAGTACCAGAGGAAGAGCTTCCCACTAACAACCAACTTGTAGAAGAAATTGTTGAAGCAAGTGTGGGAGGTAAGGCTAGGTTTAAAACCCCACCTTTCCTTTTGACTTTTGATATTTTGAACCATAATGTGCACAATTGTTTAGTGGAATCAGGTTCAGTAGTAAATGTTATGCCACTGTCAGTCTGCAAGAAGATCAATGGACAACCTAAACCAACTACCTGGCAGGTTACTCAGCTAGACAGGACCAATGTGAAAGTAGTTGGGGAAATGGAATATTTTCTGATTCGCTTATCTACCAATGAAAAGATATGTCAGTACATTGATATTCTAGTAGTAGACATACCTGATGTTTATGGACTTGTTTTGAATCGAGACTGATCAGCAAGGCTAAATGGGTATTTCGCATCAGATTGGTCACATCTGTGGTTACCTCATAAGGGAAGTCCAAACCAGATAAAGATATTAATAGATCCCCACATGAAACACAATGTTACTCAATTGGAAGAAAAGAATGAACCAATGAATTCTATATTGGGAAATTATCTAATTGAGCTAGAATCGAGAAACTACCAAGCAAAAGAAGTTAGCAATACACCAAACACCCAGCCCGATCTCCTTTGATTTTCACAGGATGATGAGATTGATTGTAAAATAGTAGATGTAGTTTTTGATAATGGGTAGACCTTTTTCAATTTGCAGTCAATCCTAGCCCCTCAACTTACAAGTTGCCAGATTTACAGGGGTGGGCAGAGAACTGACCAATTAGTGGTTTAGTTCTCAAACTTTATTTTTCTTGGTTTTTATTTCTTGATTATCTTGCACATAAATAAACTGATTTGGTTGTTTATTTTTGATTTATTTTATTTATGTTTTTTTTAGTTAGATTTTGATTGATTTCAATAAAAGAAGCAAACTTTTGGTTGCATGGAAAGCATCAGAATTCTGGTTAACAAAAATCCTTGATTATAAGATTGTGTACTATTGATTTATCTGAAAGAATTTCTTCTAGTTTAGCAGTTTTCCTAAATGGCTATGAACACATTGAAGTCCTACTTAATCCTTGTAAAATAACTCAGGATCAAAAGGTATGGAATACTATTTTGAGGCTCCATCCATCTCACATTTAAAAATGTCTGAGGGGGTGACAGCAAGGACCATGGAAAGGAAGCAAGGTAAATAGTATATTATATATAAATGATCCCATGCTAAGAATTGAAATCCAAAAGGAAAATAAGAGTGAAAAAATATCCTAAGAAAGCAATGTGTATCAAAACAAAGTACTGAACCATATGAGTACAAAATTGCCAAAGTTATTCTCCGTCCGTGAGCTGAAAATTAAATATATCTCTCACACAAAAGGACACTATGGATAGAGGAGCATGAATAAAAACTTTAGAAAGAAAGGCATGCAGGAGGACTCAAAAAGGACAAAAGCACAAAAGTACAAAAAGTGAAAAATGGCATGGGAATGAGGAACAAATGAATATTTCTGTTTACCATATGTTACAATCCTGTGGTGTCCAGGCATGAAGCTACCTGAAGACAAAGGTAAAAAATGAAGCTCATATTCTTGGCCTCAAAAGAGTTATCTTGACTTTGAAATCTTGGTTTCCATTTTCCTAAATTAGACTATCATCAATGATTAAAAGTACATACATTTTCCATTTGGGAAATCCAGACATCTAGAAGAATTCAACATGTTGGTTTTACTGTCAAACAATTTGTTGCTCAAAGAAGCAGTTTTCCAGAGATCTAGGTTCACTAGGTAGTCGCCAATTGTTGCAGTAGCAATTGTTTTCCCAAATTTTTAAAATTTTGGACCCTCCTTGTCAATTTTATCTTGCCTGGATTTACTTGGTTTCCTGAACTCTATTTTTTCCCTCTGTTACAAATTTGGATTTTCTTGAGTTTGAATTAAGGTCAATTGTTTCTTTTGTTTCAAAAGTTGGATGATCTAAATTTTCCTTTGTCTAGCCAAAGATTTTGATTATGGAGTTTGTTTGTTTTTGAACATTTTATTTGTTGATGATTTTGTTTTAGCACTATCGGAAGTCAGTTGAAGTTTGGTCGGAACTTTAGTTTTCTATGCCGCCGCCGTTTTGGAGGTTAAAAGAACTGATTTCATCGCTGCCCATCCAAGAATATTTTGAACACTTAACTTTTCTTTGAATTTTCGATGGTTGATTTTCTCGCTATTGGAGGCCAATTGAAGTTTGAATCGGGGCCATAGTTCTCTACGCAGTCACCATTGCAAAAGCCAACTAATGAACGTTCCGATGGATTAGTCCTTACACTCGTCGATGCCATGGTTTTATTGTTTTAACTTTTTGTTTTTTCTTTGCACTATGGGAAGGGTTTTTGAAAATTGATTAGAGGGCGAGTCCATTGCGTTGCCAACACGACGACGGCATTGAGCTCACCATCGCTGACACTTAGTTGTTAAAACTTCCGATCGCTGCAATTTTCATTTGAAAGCGGAAGCCATAGTCTAATTTTTTCCCATCGTTTGAGCTAAATAGTACACTATCTTTCCAATGTTTAGTTGGTTTATCTGCCGATGCTTTTCTAGCTAGTTCCCTGTTCTTCTGATCACCGATGATGTCCTATTGTCGTAGAAGCCATAGTCCTTATGTATTCCTCCATTGTGGTTCCTTAGTGAACTAACCACCCAACTGATAGTGTTTCTGCCTGCTGATGAGAGCTTTGTTTTCATCCGATGCTTAGTATTTTTCCCACCAGTGAGGGTTTTCCCACCTTTCTCGTGTGCTTTTACTCTAATTTTCGATGGTGGTTACTTTGTCATGATTCATGCTTTCATCAGAGAATTTCGATTTGGTCTAGATGTGTCCTCTATTGAGATAAAGAGTCTATTTTCGGGCTTGTGATTTTAGTTTGGACAGTGGATTTAGCAGAGTTCAAGATACGAACTTGCAGGATTTTCTTGCATGCATTAATATTTTTGATAGTTCACTTTACAAGATGTATGTTTTTGTATAGTTTGTGTTACTTTGTCAAACTCTAAGTGATCTAAGAACTGGTTATTCATGATAGGGTGATTTCTGCTATAGAGAAGATATGTCTAGAAGACAAAGAAGAAGAAAGTAAGGGTCTAAGATCTCAAACAGATCGATAGTAGCAGAGGCCCAGGCTTGGGAAAAGCTCATCAGTTACCAAGCTGGTCCCTTTTTATAAAGTTCTCTTAATCTAAATCTGAAATGTAACGTATTGTATGAATCATGAGCACTCACTAAAAGACAAAATTGTGAGAATGAACGGTTGGGGGGGAAGCCCAAAGGTCACTGAGGGGAAGCCCAAGATTTTTGCTTGTAGTATAAGTATAGGAGATTTAGATAGTGAGCGGGGAATTTTTCCCAAATAGATTTGTGAGATTATGTTGTAAGAAGAAATATTTCCTTTTGCAATAAGAATTACAAGTTTCCTGTTGGAGAAAGCTTGGTTGATGATTTCAAATGCTGTGCTATGGATTTGTTGAATGTGAACTATTTCATTTTCAGCTGTTGTCCATTAACTATGAGATCATTCTAACTCTTTGAACCTATGTTCTTATTATGAATGCGCTCTAGTTTATTCTATGGAATTTCCACTATGAGTAATGAAGGCTTTTCATAAACAATGAGCTAGCTTGTTTGTTCATATGTTTTGAATTAAATAACACCCATCTATGATTTTTCTTAATGCATGCGTAGAAATACATTACTCATTGATAAATGATAATATTTCTCCTTGGGGATAGGTTAGATAGTTAGTTTTAGTTTCTTTCTGTATGTGATTCTAATTGCGAGTGAGTTAAGACAAGAGGTAAGAACCTACGCATCACATTGTGACTGCTCCTCGTATTCTCTATCAATCTACGTTTTTAGATAGGCACTTGCATATCATACTTAAATTCAAAAAACTAAAATATACACGGTGGACCGGGCCATAACTGGTAAAACCTTTTATTTTGTTACTTGACCTACGGTAGCCAGACCGTAAACCGGACGGATTTCCCATACCAAATAGTAATGGGCTAGTTGGGAATGTTTGCTGGGGAGAATCCCTAAATGTTGTTACCTGCAAATTTCCAGGGATCAGCAGGTAGTTAATTCCCTAGGAATAGCAAGGAATGGTAGTCATATTTCATGTCTGAGAAAGCCTGCGGTCTATAGCCTACAGTCTAGGGAAGCCGCATTATTGCTTCATTCATGATTATTTTGATTCATTCATGCATGGTTCACTATCCTAAGTTGTAGAGAAGGTTGTTCTGCAGTGTTTCTCCTATGTATACAAGTAAAAACCACGTTTCTCCTGTGTTACAGAGTGGTGTGCAAACCTGGTTGTCTATGTTACCGAGTGGAGCCCTATGTTGATGTGTCTCCTTATGGTTTATTGTTATGTGTGCTCTGGTGTGGGTCTAAACTATATGAGAGATTTAGGAGTGAAAGAGACACCGAATGGGTTTGATAAGCCTAGTGCAAAGAAGAATGTCACCACAAATATAACAGTGGCTGGTGAATCTTCTATGCACACCCTGAAGAGAACTAGAAGGGAAGGCATAGCCCGAGGGACTATGTATCAAAGAAGGGGATGCTTCCTTGTTTTGGGTGTGTAGGTATTATGGATGCTAGGCCAGATAGATATTATGGAGGTGTCCATAGCTCTTGACTGAGCCACTAGCTTAGCCATTCTTCCTTTCCACTTCCTTAGTAGCCTAAGAAACCCAATAGTATTTGGCTTGGATATGTCTTGATGTCCATTTGCCCATGTGTAATCCTTGACTGGACAACCTAATAAACTCAACTGTTAGTTGGTTGCATTGGCTATGTATCCTGATAAACCCAATAGTATATTGGCTTGCTTTCCTGCAGCCTCATAAACCCAATGGTGTATTGGATTGGATGCATAGTCTGATAAACCCAACTATAGGTTGGCTTGACTGTGTTTGATGTGTTATAGCTATGTGTGAGCCTGTTTTTCCCTAGTTCCTTGTGGAATTCATTCCCAGCTCGGGGGTGGCATTTGCGTTGAGATATTAATGAACACAACTGGCCTATGGTTGGGTGGAACGTTGCAGCAACATAGCTAGTTGTGGGACAACTTCATCTTCAAGATAAGTATTCTCTGTTGTGTTATTTCTACAATGCATTTTCTTATGAATGTGTTGATTATGTTGAACGCTTATTGAATATTTAAGTAGGATTTACTATTGTTAAATTTCCCTGCAGTTTACATTTGTTATGCCATGTTTCTTCCACTGCATTTGCTTAAGTTTATGTGTAACATCCCCAACCCTCTGACCGATGAAGAGGACACTACGATACATCAAATCATTTGGGAATCTAGCCCCATGAAAATGAACATACATACATATAATTCTAAAGCATGGTACTTAAAAACATGAAACATACTATGAAGCATAATCATTCATATACACAACGGAAGCAAAACATATCAATCAACACTCATGCATATACATATCAGCATTTAACATGTATATCATCATTCATCAATGGTAAATATGATTGCAGACACAAGTTAGGTAAGAATACTTATCTTAATAAGAACTTGTTCTGCAACCAGCTATGTCGCTGTAAAGTTCCACCCAACCATAGGCCCGCGTGCTCCTTAATCTCTCAGCAATGCTGCCACCCCCGAGCCGAGCATGATTCCCCAAGTAATAACAACTAACAGGATTACACATAGTGAAGGATAACAATACCACAAGGGTACACAGTTCAGCCAAGCCAACACAGCTGGGTTTATCAGGCGAACATCAGATTAGCCAAGCCAACCAAGTTGGGTTTATCATTCCATCCAAGAGATGGGAAAGGCTAAATTCTAAGTTGGTGAGCTCATTGAAGAGCTATAGACACCAACACCAGAGCCAGCTTGGCTTCTAGAACACCCACACACACCCAACACAAGGAAATTAGTATGTTCTCTGCAACGCAGTCCCTCAGACCTTGATCTCCCTTCCAGTGCTATTCAGGGGTTTTGGAGAATAAATCCAGCTCAGTAGCTCTATCTGTGTGGTTCTCAACCCACCAGGTTTATCAAGCACATCAGGCCCTCATTCTCCACTCCAATGCAGTGTGAGGACAAAACCATTATGTGCATGTAGTAAAACAACTATTACAGCTTTAACAGGGGAATAAACAACTTCTTGGATCGTTCTTGGCCCTATCATGGCCAAAACGATCCCATAGCAACCTACAACAGCCAAAACATAGGGGAAAACACAGTCCAACAATCATGGCAACAATAGCCCATGAACAACCATGCACTCACAGCACACAATCCCCACTGTAATCACCAGAGAACTTACTCTGATTGAAAATGGAAAGGTACAAACTCCCAATCTGTGTGTGAGGGAATAAGATGCAGCCAACAAAAATATGGAAGAAAACACAACCACAATTCCATGATGGAGTAACATAACGTTACACAGTCTACCAATGGTGGAAAAGACACAAACTCTATGCATGAACAAGAGGATGGACACACCATAGACTACCGTCCCCTAAGAAAAGGAAGAACCAACTCGCAAGCCAGCAATCCGTGGAACAAAGGAGAATGAACCAACCCCCACACGATGGATTGTAATCCCATTTAACTCCACCCTGCATAAGGAAAATGAATAGTCGGTGGTGGGGAGAGTGGGAAGAACCGTCTGCAATCACATCGTGGAGAGAGTGCGGGCATGGGTGTAGTGGCTTTCCTGCCAGCGTATCGGTCATCCCAGTGGAGTGTGTGTGTGGGAAAGGCATGGCAGTCCTACCACACTCCACTGCCAGCATTAACAACTCCAACCACCAGCAAAACAATTAAGATGGTCGTTTGATGACATAAGGTAAGGTGAGAAATTAAACAAGGTGACACATGGCTTTATCCCCCCCATGGCTCAAGGTTCATCATTTCCCCTCCTTATCCTTAGGAATCATGCCCCTTCTCAATTTAATTGTATTGAACGTAGCTGGTTGGGTTATTTAATTAAAAAGCACATTTACATGATGTCACAACTTAATACATATGTCGCATGCCCCGATAGACCATCGGTGACAATTTCAATTCGAAGCATAACATAATCAATCGATGGTGGGGCCTTTGCCTTTAGCTACACACCATGATTATTTACAATATAAGTATCATGTATATTAATGAAAACGAGGTTAAAGCTGGGGTGTTACATTCCCCTCCCCCTTCAATATCACTATCCTCAGTGCTTTTACAAAATTTGAATAAAATGCTACACCGGTACCACCTCAGTGTTCTGCAAAATTGAACAAAAATGGATGTGCCAATCGCATGGCATTATCCAGCTCCCACGTATCCTCTTTAGGTCTATAATGCTCCCATTGCACCTTTACCTGCCCTATAGCTTGGTTCCTGAGCATTGTGACCTTCCTGTTGAGGATGTGCATTGTCTCGATTTGGAACTCTCCCTCGAGTTCCACCTGAATCACATCCCAATTTATCACATGGTTAGGATCATGTACATATTTCTTAAGCAAAGAAACATGAAAAACATTACGAGCTCTAGTAATAGCAGGGAATGAAATTCTATATGCAATAAGCCCTATTCTTGCAAGCACTTCAAACAACCCACAATATCTAGGTGACATCTTGGCACAGCTTCCAAGCTTAAAATAACTCTTCTTTGCTTTCACTCTGAGGTAAACATGATTCCCAACAATGAATTATCTATTCATCCTATGCTTATCTGCATAGCTTTTCTGTCTGTCCTATGCTGCTTTCAGATTCTTCCTAATCTTTACAACCTCTTGCTCCATTTCCTTGAGCAACTCTGGACTAAGCACAACTCTGTTCACTGGGTTATCCCAAGTCACTGGTGTCCTACACCTTCTTCCATACAAACATTCATACAGAATCATCCCCAAGGATGCCTGCTGTCCATTGTTGTAAGAAAACTCTACCAAGTGCAAGTAATCTTCCCACTTGGTTGGTTTGTCCATCACATACATGCGAAGCATATCTTAAAGCACTTGATTCACTCTTTCTGTCTGCCCATCTATCTGAGGATGGTATGCAGTGTTGAATTTTAGCTTTGTGCCCAAATATGCAAACAACCCTTTCCAAAAATTAGAAGTGAACTTGACATCTCTGTCAGAGACTATTGCCTTCGGCAATCCATGCAATTTGAAAATATCCTTCATGAAGATATTTGCAATGTCATCAGTCTTATGCGTAGAATTTATCGGTATAAAATGTGTTGCCTTTGTCAGCTTGTCTACCACAACCATGATGTAATGATGTTGTCTCCAAGTCATCGGCAAGCCTGTAATAAAATCCATGGAAATAACTTCCCATTTTCATTATGGAACTAGCAAAGGCTACAAAAAACCTGCTATATGTTGATGCTCAACCTTTACCTATTGACATTTCATGCATTTTGAAATGTATTCAGCCATTTCCTTTTTCATTCCTAGCCAAAAGTACTGCTTTCTAGATGTAGCAATTGTCTTATGATATCCTAGGTGACCAAAATATGGAGCTTGATGGATTTCATCCATAACAACTCTCCTCAAATATGCTACATTTGGAATATAAGTTTTTCCTTTATAAGTAATAAGTCCATCTTCTTCCATATCATATCCCCCATACCTATTCTCAAGACTTTGCTGCTGCAATTTTCCTTTTACCTGCTCATACAATTCATCTTCGGCAACATGATTAACAATCTACTGCCTCAAATCTGATTGGAAAATACTAAGAGATGTCACATGCATTTCCTGTACCTTCCTGCTGAGCACATCAGCTACCTTGTTTTCTTTCCCCTTTATATGCTTGATTTCAAAATCAAACTCGCATAAAAATTACAGCCATCTCAATTTCCTAGCATTCAGAGTAGGCTAATCAAACAAATACTTCAAGCCACAATGGTCTGTCCTGAGCTCAAATATTCTACCCATTAAGTGATGTCTCCACATCTTGAGAGCATGTACTATGGCTACAAGCTCTAGATCATGCGTGGCATAGTTCTTCTCATGCTCCTTCAACTTTCGTGACTCATAATATATCACATCGTTGTCCTACATAAGGACTCCCCCAAGCCCTTGTCTGCATGCATCGGTACATACCACAAAATCTTTCTATGGATCTACAACCTTCAATATTGGTTCACTAGTGAGAAGATTCTTCAACCACTGGAAGCTCTCTTCACACTTTAAAGTCCATTCGAACTTCATTCCCTTCTTTTGAAAAGAAGTGACGGCATATGAAACCTTGGAAAATCCTTCAATGAATCTCCTATAGTATCCTGCAAGTCCCATAAAAGATCTTAAATCCATCACATTTCTTGGAGTAGGCCAATTCATAATGTCTTCAGTCTTCTTAGGGTCTATAGATATACCCTCCTCTGAGATAATGTGACCCAAATACTGAATTCTATCTCTATAGAAGTCACACTTGCTCAATTTTGCATACAGCTGATGCTCCCTGAACAATTGCAATGTCAATCTCAAATGCTCTTCATGTTCTTCCTCATTCTTGGAATAAACAAGAATGTCATCCAGGAAAACAAGAACAAACTTGTCCAAATACTTACTGAAGACATTGTTCATAAGGCACATAAATGTAGCTGGTGCATTGGTGATACCAAATGGTACCACTACAAACTCATAATGCCTATACCTTGTCCTAAAGGTTGTCTTATGAATGTCTTTGTCCTTGATTGTCACCTGATGGTAACCAGAACTCAAGTCAATCTTGGAAAATACCTTTGCTCCTCTCATTTGATCAAAGAGGTCATCAATCCTAGGCAAAGGATATTTACTCTTCATAGTAACCTTGTTCAACTGTCTATAATCAATACACAACCTGAGGGTACCATCTTTCTTCTTCACAAACAGAACCGCTGCTCCCCAAGGAGACACACTCAGTTAGATATACTTTTCTTCCAACAACTCTTGCAGTTGCATCTTCAACTCTAGCATCTCCGGTGTACTCATCTTGTAGGGTGTCTTGGACACTGGTGCTACTTCTGGCACAAGTTCAATGGTGAAATCAATATCCCTCTTTGGAGGAAGCCCTAGAATCTCATCAGGAAACACATCCTTAAATTCCTGTAATACCTGATAGTCCTCCAACCTAGGAGTTTCATCTCCTATTTGTTCCATAATATGAGTTGCATACAACTGGAAAGATTTCCTACATAAATTATTCAACTGCATTACTGAAACCTGTCTTACTGAAATTACCTTCAAAATACCTTTCACAATTACTGGGTTTCCTTCCTCATCTGTGCATTCAAAAGTCTTGTTATAACNCATTCCAATGAGAACATCATAGGAACCAAGTGGTAGAACATTCATATCTACACAAGTGATCAATCCATTCATAACCAATGGACATTTCTCTACCAATTCACTAACTTTTCTCTTAGTCCCAGTGGCTAGCTGAATCAACCAAGATTTCCCATGATTTTCCTTCTTAAAAGCACAAATATACACTACCCTAGGAGTGATATAACTGTGAGTAGAACCAAGGTCAATCAAAATAGAAACAAATTGTTCAACAATCTTACCTGCATCTTCAACCACAGTTGACTGGTGATCTTCCTAGCGGTCCTCCAATGCTCCATAAATTCTATGGATTGCCCTTGCTACTTGACCCACTTTTTCTGCTTCCTGTATGTTATAAGTTGGCCTTGCACTTTCATTCTTAAGTGGACACTATCTGTGCAAGTGGGGTCCTTCACATTTCCAACATTTGAGTGTACCTCTATTATGATGTGGCTCTTTAGGCTTTCCACCTGTCACTCCTACTGGATTACTCGCAGCTTGGGATGGCTACTTCTATTGATTCCTGAATCTAGAAGGTTTGAAACCTTTCCTCCTTTGGTCAAACTTTTCATTCTTCTTTTCCTTCCATGCCTTATGGTAATCAAGTTTACCTTTTCTTTGTTCATAGCAATACTTAGCCTTCCTTATCGCTTCTTCAAGAGTTCTTGGTTCATAAAATTCAATTTATCTTTGTAGGCTTGAGGCAATCTACTCAGAAATCATTGGATCTTCACTTTTTCATCTCTAATGTACTGGACATGACTCAAAAATTCCAAGAACTTATTTTCATATTCATCCATGGTTTGTTGTCCCAATATCAGCTCATGGAACTCCTTAATATTATCATCATAATACCCATCAGAGAGGTATTTCTACCTGAAATACTTCTTGAATTGTTTCCACTTCAGTTTCCTTTCACTGATATCCTTTACTTTCTTGAAGTGTTCCCACCAAATGGATGCTCATCTATTTAGATTGAATATGGAAAATCTTTCCTTCATGTTTCCTGAATAATCTTGTACTTGAAAGTACTTCTTTATCCCAAGAAGCCAAGCTTTAGCTTCTTGTCTCATCGTTGTCTCACCATCAAATGTAGGAGGTTTAGCTTTCCTAAATTCATCTCGAGAGCAATCCCTATGGTGCCTTCTTATTTTACTTTTACGAGAAGATGAACTTGTATCTCTGCTGGATTCTTCAGAATCAGATGATCCACTAGAAGTTCTTCTCCTTCTCCTAGTGCTGCTCTTACTGCCTTCTGGTCTTGATGTACCTCATCCAGAATTTATCTTCCTATACAAATCTGTCAAACTTTGCAACATGGTAGCATTCAATTGATGCTGATCTTCCTAGGCTTTAATAAAGATTCTCATGGTGGCTATAACCTTGAACGGTGTCTCCTGGAATATTCTTCCATTAGACTCTATGTCATCATTTCCATTACAGGAATTTTCTCCCATGGCATCTCTCACACGCTCGTAGGAATCCCAAGCAACATACCCATCATGGGTTTTCATGATTGAACCACTTCTTGCTTTACCACACTGTTCTACCTAGAATACTGCTCTTGGAAGTGGTCTATAATTCTATAAATGTGTTAGTAGCAAACTGTTAGATGCATATTATTAATATAAATAAAAAATACCTACCTTCCTCTTCTATAATTTCATAAAATAACAATTTTGCTAAAACACAAAATTTTCTCTCTTCAGCCTTGTAATCCATTTGACAGTCTGCTGAAAATTTTCCCTGAAAAATAGTTAAAATTTGCTGAGAAAATCTCTTTGAAAAACTCCAAAATTTCATTTGGTCCAATCAGACCTCTTCCCAACTATCTTTCTGACACTTCGGTGGTCAAAACACCTAGCTCATCGGCGGTCTGATCATTTGTTTCTCGTCAGTGTTTCAGAAACTAAACCCTGATCTGCATTGGTGAGAAAATCAACTATTCATCGGGTGCACAGTCCCTTGATTAGCCGCAATGGTGGAAAGTGATATTACTAGGATTTCTGCGGACATCTATCGGCTACCGAACCTACCATCCATCGGGTGGATAGTGCTTTACACTGCTGCAATGACAGATTTACAATCCCTTAATTCCTTCCGATCGATGGCCTAATCCTTAATAATTTTCCGATGATCTTATACTCTTCAAAAATTTCTTATAATAGGGTCCATAATGGTCTTACAGTCTGAAATTTGTTGACAGGGAAACCCACTAATCCGTTGCATCGACGGTTGGACGTATTGGGCGTCGGGCGATTAGTCCTTTCAGCTTCCACAACAGTGGCCCACACTCTTTCTCTGTATTTTGTAGCTCACGACTTCATCGATGGTCGGAGCGACTATTCTCTTGCAGCATCAGATGGATAGTTGACTAGGCAGCCGCAACTACAGTTCACCTTCATTGAACCTTTTTCGATCGGTGATCTAATCCACTAATTCCTTCATCGGCGACACATACAACTTACATTTCCCGATGGCCGATGATCTCGGGCCTTAGAAAAATTTTCAAATTTTCCTCTTGCCTTGTCTTCCACCGCTTCGGCTCTTCCTTCAACTATTCATCGACGATGTCAATGGCTATTCTCCTCCATGCGTCAATGATCTCATTCATTAGAAAACTTTTGGAAACTTTTCCATTGCGTCGGCTATCAGAACGACTTTCCTCTGTGCCATCGGTGGGCAGAGGCTCTACCCGTCGAAAGCATAGTCATCTAGCCATCCGCAATGGCGGTGCAAGATAATATAACTTCTTCCAATGTTCATCAGCGATGTCATAAACTAATATTCATCGACGGCCGATTATTCTATGACTTAGAAAAAATTTCAAATTTTCCTCTTTAGTCTTCTTTTCCACCGACTCTGTCGGCTCCATCTTCCCTTATCTGTCGCCGCATCAACTAACAATTTTTGATCGGTGGCTGAAATGGTATCAGCAAGTGGAACCTATAACCGTCGAAGGATTAGTGCACTAGGCTTCTGCAATGGAGGCACTTGGACCACTAATTCCTTCCGATGTAGTCACTAAACTTTTGCCGCATCGGCAACATGATCAAATGAGTGTTGGTGATGAGATCAACTAATCATCGCCGATCATCAATGATTCCATTACTTCGCCAAATGTTCACAAAATTCCTCAGCATCTCGTGGTCTTTAGAATGATTCTTCCACTGCATCGGAAGAACTTATCACTAAGTGTTCCAATGAGCCGATAATTTTGGCACTTAGAAAAATTTATGAATTTTCTTGTGATTCACCATTTCTCCTGGTTTCTTCTGGGAAGTAGGAAACCTACCTCTATTAACTGTTCTTTCATGGCCCTCTAAGGCCTAAATACTACAACATAAGCTCTGTCACAGCATCTTCGTGGCCAATTAAGACGCATGCTGCAACCAGAGCTCTAATACCACACTGTAATGTCCCCGACCCTTCGACTGGTGAAGAGGACGCTATGATACATCAAATCATTCGAGAATATAGCCCCATGAACATGAACATACATACATATAATGCTAAAGCATGGTACTTAAAAACATAAAACATATTACGAAGCATAATCATTCATATATACAAAGGAAGCAAAACATATCAATAAAAACTCATGCATATATAGATCAGCATTTAACATGTATATCATCATTCATTAATGGTAAATATGATTGCAGACACAAGTTAGGTAAGAATACTTATCTTAATAAGAACTTGTTACGCAACCAGCTACGTCACTGTAACGTTCCACTCAACCATAGGTCGGCGTGCTCCTTAATCTCTCAGCAACACTTCCACCCCCAAGTCGGTCATGATTCCCTAAGGAATAAGGAACTACCAGGCTTACACAGATAACAACACCACAAGGGTACACAATTCATCCAAGCCAACACAGTTGGGTTTATCAGGATAACATCAGATCAGCCAAGCCAACCAAGTTGGGTTTATCATGCCATCCAGGAGTTGGGAAAGGATAAATGCTAAGCTGGTGATCTCATTGAATATATACAAACACCAAAACCAGAGCCATCCTGGCTTCAAGAACACCCACACACACCCAACACAAGGAAATCAGTCCCTTCTCTGCAATGCAGTCCCTCAAACCCTGATCTCCCTTCCAGTGCTATTCAGGGATTGTGGAGAAGAAATCTAGCTCAGTAGCTCTGTCTATGTGGTTCTCAACCCACCAGGTTTATCAAGCACCTCAATCCCTCATTCCCCACTCCAATGCAGTCCGAGGACAAAACCACTGCGTACATGTAGTAAAATAGCTATTAGAGCTTTAACAGGGGAAGAAATAACTTCATGGATCGTTCTTGGCCCTATCATGGCCAAAACGATCCCACAGCAACCTACAATATCCAAAACATAGGGGAAAACACTGTCCAGCAACCATGGCAACAACAACCCACGAACAACCATGCATTCAAAGCACACAATCCCCACGGCAATCGCTGGAGAACTTACTTTGACCGAAAATGGAAAGGAACAGACTCCCAATCTGTGTGTGAGGAAATAAGATGCAGCCAACAAAACTGTGTAAGAAAACACAACCATGATTCCATGATGGAGTAACAAAACATTACACAATCTACCAATGGTGGAAAAGGCACAAACTCTATGCGTGAACAGGAGGATGGACACACAGCAGACTACCGTCCCCTGAGAAAAGGAAGAACCAACTCACAAGTCAACAATCTGTGGAACAAAGGAGAACCAACCAACCCCCACGTGATGGATTGTAATCCCATTTAACTCTATCCTGCATGAGGAAAAGGAACGGTCCGCAATCACATCGTGGAGAGAGTGTAGGCATGTGCATAGTGGTTTTCTTTCCAGTGTATCGGTTATGCCACTGGAGTGTGCATGTGGGAAAGGCATGGCAGTCCTGCCACACTCCACTGCCAGCATTAATATCTCCAACCACCAGTAGAACAATTAAGATGGTCATTTGATAAGACAAGGGAAGGTGAGAAATTAAACAAGTTGACACATGGCTTTATCCCCCCCATGGCCCAAGGTTCATCATTTCCCCTCCTTATCCTTAGGAATCATGCCCCTTCTCAATTTGGTTGTAGTGAACATAGCTGGTTTGGTTGTTTAATTAAAAAGCACATTTACATGATGCCATAACTTAATACATATGTTGCATGCCCCGATAGACCATCGATGACAATTTCAATCTGAAACATAACATAATCAATCGATGGTGGGGCCTTTGCCTTTAGCTCTGCACCATGATTATTTACAATATATGTATAATGTATATTAATGCAAATGGGGTTAAAACTAGGGTGTTACATCATGAAGGCTAGAATCTTGTTTACAGGGTAAAAATGCAGCTGACTTAAGCGTTTTCGCACCCCAGAATCCACTTGCGGAAGGCAGAAGGTGGGAGGTGGAAAAGAGAAAAGAAAAATGTTTAATGTTGGTCTTCAACACCTTGAAATTTTCCTGTGGAAGGAGGAAGTTGGAAGTGGAAAAAGAGCCAAAAATATTAAGGGAAAGTGTAGATTTCTATACCCTGGAGTCCGCCTACGGAAGACAAAAGGAGGGAGGAAAAAATCAAAAAATAGAAAGGGAAATGAGACCAAGTATTGGTTTTCCGCAATCCGAGGTCCACCCATGGAATGCAGAAGGTGGAAGGTGGAAAGCGGAAGGTCAAAAGTCAGAAAGTAGGAAATCGAAGGATAAAGGTAAGCAATTGTTGAGTTTTTGATTCCAAAAGTCCGAAGCGGAAAGGAAGAAGGAGGAATGCAGAAGGCAGAAGGTGGTCAAAGGATTTCATCGTATTTCTAAGTTTCTGATTCTGGAATTTTGCAGTGGAAAGGCGGAAGGAAGAATGCGTAAGGAAGAATGTGGTCAAAGGATTTCGTCATGCTTTCAACTTCCAATTCCCGAAGTCCGCAGCGGAAGGAGGAAAGCATAATATGGAAAGGCATGAAATAATAGTGGAATTTTGCATAGTTTCGACTGCTGCAAGAAACATTGTGGAAGGCGGAAGGTAGAGGGCCGAAAGGAGGAAGTCAAAAAAGTCTATTTCAGTGCGGAAACGATTTTTCTGGTTGTAGAATGGATCTCTAAGCTACATAACGACTATTACAGTGGATTATAATCCTAAGAGCAAATGTTAAAGGATGTACATGACGCATGACTATGTTTAAGAGGAAGAAATAATAAGTTTTAAATTATTCCGCATATCAGCCACGTGTATGGGCACCGGGTGCATGGACATCATGGTATTAAAGATATAATTTGTATTCATGTTCCTCCCTTAGAGGGGAGGGTACATGACAAACCAATATTCTACATTCAGCAAAAACACATCAGATGTGGCATAGAAGGTATACTAATACATAGTCAAGTATACTAGAGGGATCCTGTGGTGAATATTGTTGTATCCCAAATCAAATCATGTTTGAACCTGATGTTGAGTAGTGCTTTTCATATTTTTTTTACTGACACCAATATCGAGTTCAAAGATTAAAACTTTGATGAAAGATATGATCAATATTTTAACTGTCCTTATGGAGGTGTAGACATGGGTGATGGAAAGGAACTAAGTATTTTTTGGGGCAGATGGGAACCCCGTGATTGAATGAAAGTGTCGTGGGATGCTAACAATAGCTCCACTTTGCAATGTTTATTTATTTTTCCAGTATGAGTTCCTTGTGCTTTGATTCCTTCACATGGATTGGATGAATTATCTTCACATAGATTGGATGAATTATCTTCACATAGATTGGATAAATTATCTGACAAAGGGTACGATATTATATACCACCATAATAATGAATCTTTGTTTTTACTTGCATTTGTCAATTTATGGTCATTGGGTTACCGAGAAACTTTGTATAAATAACGATTTCCTCCGCATATTTGGGAACTTGGAGCTGAGAGTTATGGATTTTGATTCTGTAATATTCATGCAATTTATATCTTCTGAGCTTGTGTATTTTGAAATCAGTCTCATGGAAAGTAGTGATCACAAGTGTAATCTATTTTGTGTGTAAGCATTAGTGTATTATATCCATATGCACCTAGAGCAATCTACAAGGATTGAAATCTTTTCAATCTTAAGTTTATGGAGTGTCATTTGTGAAATTGGATGAACTCTATGGAATTGTTTTTGAATGGAATCCTATGACAGAGTTAAAGAGGATGAAATTTTCATGCACTAAATTTAGGTTCACACCATGATCTGGTGGGATCATGTGCAGAAAGACAAAAAAAAGGGAAAACAAAAAAAAAATCAATACCACAAATAAGGTGGAAAAAGATTTTTGAGATATATTTTTTTCGCTAGACTATGCACAGACCCTTTTTCATATATTTCATAACTTGAAGCAAAATGTTTCCCCCGTGGAGGAATTCCACATGTGTTTAATCAATGTTCCATTCATGTGGATCACCAACAAATTTATGAGCAATTAGATGCATGGTATGTGAATTTTTTGAAATTTTATATTCAATATGTATTGAGCATACATAGGGTCTATAATATGGAAGAGGCATACTAGTTATCCTTAACGACTAAGGAAAATCAAAACCCGTAAATTTCCTTAAAGGAATAGAAAAGAAAGGAGGGGCACATCATCTACCTCATGGGGTGGTTTTAATTATGGTAGAGGTGAATCATTGCAAGGAGTTGAGAGAGAAGAATATACTTGACAAGATAACTTGACCAAGCACAATGAAGAATATTTTATAGGGGTATATGTTACAATGGTGTAAGAGGAAGAACGTATTGGTTTTTTATGTATGGTGTAGACTTGGGTCATTGAGCATTTGAATGCTCAAATTATAACATGCAAGAATCGAAGCAAGGACAAATTCCTAGTTTAAACTTGGCCCAAGTTGAGAATGAAGAAGAAGGAGATAAATATAAAGTCTCATCTGATATGGGTAGAAATCTTATGATACGGAGGTCAATGGTGATTCCCAAAAAGGAGGAAAAATAGAGTAGAGGCAATGAATATTTGTGGCTTTGGTCAAATATTTTTCGAACCAAGTGCACTTCTGGGGGAAAGGTATGTCAATTTATTATTTATAGTGGAAGTTATGAGAATATGGTTTTCAAAGAGATAGTAGATAAGTTGAAATTACACTGTGAAACATCCCCATCCTTACCAAATTGCATGGTTCAAAAAGGGGAATGAAGTTACCATTAATAAAATATGTTTGATCAATTTTTCCATCGGTAAGACTTATAAATATGAAGTATGGTTTGATGCCATTATGATGGATGCATGCCATATATTATTGGGGAGGCCTTGGAAATACATCAAAAAATCCATGCATGAAGGAAGAATATGTTGATGTTATCCCTAATGAACTACCTGATGGAATTCCACCAAAGAAGGATATTCAACATCACATTGATCTAATTCTTGGATCATATTTAACTAATCAAGAATCCTACAGGATGAGTGATACACAACATGTAGAGATCAACTCACAAGTAACAGAGCTTATAAAGAAATGTGTGGTAAGAGAAAGCATGAATTCTTGTCTTGTACGAACATTGTTGAATCCAAAAAAAATACTACATGGAAGTTGTGCATATATAGTAGAGAAACCAATAAAATTACCATAAAATATTGATTTCCTATACCGTTCTTGGCGCACTTAATGGGTGTGCTACTTGGAGCTAAATATTTTAGTAAAATTGATTTGCAAAGTGGATACTACTAAATCCGAATTCACAAAGGGGATGAATGGAAAATTTCCTTCAATACCAAGGATGGAATATATGAATGTATGGTGATGGCATTCAGGTTGTCCAATGCACCTAGTACCTTCACGTAGTTGATTAGTATTGTGCTTTGACCTTGTATTGGCAATTTTGTTTTCATTTATTTTGATGACATTCTAGTTTTTAGTAACAACAAAGAATATCATTTGCAACATTCAAATATTATATTGGATACGTTGAGAAAAAATAGGCTTTATGCAATCTTGAATACATGTAGGTTCCTTGCAAGAAACTTAGGCATTTTTCGGGTTTTGTCATCTCAACAGAAGGAGTCAACATGGATTCAGAGAAGGTTGGAGTAGTTTTGGATTGGCCTAGACCTAGGAACATAAAATAGGTAAGAATTTTCATGGGTTGGCCATCTTTTACCAAAAATTTATTCAAATTTTAGCAGTATCATAGCACCCATAATAGATTGCACCAAAGGAACAACATTTAAGTGGACCCATGAAGTTGAGGAAATTTTTAAGTTTCTAAACAAGAAGCTAACTCAGGCACCTATATTAGCCTTACCAAATTTTGATAAAGTGTTTAAGGTAGACTTTGATGCCTCACGTGTAGGCCTTTGAGTTGTACTTTCCAGGTAGGTAGACCAATTGCATTATTTTGTGAAAAGTTGAATAAGGTAAAAAATAATTAGTCCACATATGATGTAGAATTTTATGCAATTGTGCAAGAATTGTGACATTGGAGGCAGTATTTAGTGTCGAAGTATTTTTTTATTTACCAATAACATTGCATTAAAATATGTAAACATCTAAAAAAAATAAACTGTAGATATGCAAAATGTGTCTCTTTTGGTTATAGCCAAATTTAGCACTTCTTCATCTGTGACAACACTTACATGTTTTGGTCACACGACACCACTTAATGAAGTAATTGTATCTCACCCAAAGGAAATTTAAGGATGGAAGAGACCTATTTGGGACCTAGGTGGGATGGCCTTACCTGATTCATGGTTCATTCAATAGTTAGGAAGCCTATGGAAATAATTGGAGACCAAAACACCTCTTGAAAAACCTTGGAAAAGGAATTTTCCCTCATTTTTTCACCCACATGACATTGATTGCATATGTCTCCACTAGAATGTGACATGTTAATTTCGATTGTTCGATTAACGTGTGCCTCAAAAATACATTAAAATATAAAAAATATTTAAAAATGGGCGGTTTGGATGGTTTTGGAACCATCTCCTCAGTTTTAACTACTTCCACCTTGACCCTTTCTTCTTCATTTGTTATATAAGAGAGGAAGAGGGTACCATGAAGGGGATCTTAGCCCATTGTAATTCTATGTTTGAATTGTTTTTACTCTTGTCCCCCTCACTTGTGTGCTAGTTTCCATCTACCCCCAAAGAACTGATTGGAGGAAGGGATTCTTGGAGGACAGAAGTAGGAGATCCATAATTAAAGGTTTCATGAGGTTCCTTGATTTAAGGAAGGTATTATGTACTTTCTTCATTATTTAATAGAAGACTAGACATTCTTCCCTTTCCAAATCATTGTGTACAAGTATATCTCAGTTTTGATTACTTATTGATGTTTATGATATCAATGTTTTATGTTCTTTTGAATATCAATATTTTATATGTAGTCAAATTGTTTTGAGGAAGGTCTTGAAGTGGTTTTGTAGGTTCCTTGATTGGAGAGAAATAGGAGGAATTAAGCAGAGGCTTCGACCAACCTTCTATGTGTAAGGTACACACCCTCTTAAACCCTTAACCTTTTGATTAATTATTGTATTTGCAGAATACTTAATGTCTATATGTTAGTATGTCGGTGGCCGCACCCCAGCCATAGTAACACTTTCCTTAACAACAAAATTGGTGAGTCCATTGGGGAGAATCCTACCTGCTTTGGGGTCTTCAAGGTTATTTTTACAGTATGTTTAAAGGATTTATTTTTTATTTCAAGTCAGGAACAATCATTGAGTCTTTTTAGACACTTGCATTATCAATTTGGGACTTGGATTCACATGTTTTGGAACTTTTAGTTCCTACACGCTTGTGCTAGACTATACAATATCATGTCTTCTAGATACATGCTAGTGAATCGTCTTTCCAGTTTCCTGCCACATGCCACTGTGCATGTTTTTCACTAGTGTGTTCCTCCTGTAGGTTATTTTTTTGCTTTCAAGTTTGTTTGGGTGGTTTTGGTTGCGTTTTTGGAGTCCCTGTTGTTCCTAGGTCTATGTACGACCCCTTGAAGTAATGTCTTATATTTTGACTAATATTAATTTTATTGTTGGGATCTTTTTGAATCAATTTAGTAATGTAAATGAAATCCATACTTAATATCCATGCTTGGGATTTCTTTAGTTTTAATTGTACTTTGATCAGCCTCTATTAATACACATAGATTTTTTTTAGTCATCTGAAATATTGAAAGAATTTCTTTTGATCCTTTTCTTGATTAGTCTTGTTGGTCAAGGTTTTATGCCAAAGTGGTTAACTTGGTTTCTTATTTCAATATTTCTTTCTAAGTAGGGTTTTATCAGTCCTTTAGCCAGTCTAGGGTCATAATATTATAGGTTTTGTATAAATATCTAAATCACTTTGCTTTCATATCAGATTAATCTTTCTTGTTTGCAATTAGTTGTTTCTTTTCATCTTAAAAGAAAATTTTAAAAATAAGGTATTTATTTTGTATGCATCTAGTAGTCTAGAATTATAGTCATAGTTGCACATGCATATGTATTTTTTTTAAAGAAAAAGGAAAACTCTCATTTGTGTTCTGCATTGTAAATTTTGAAAAGAAAAGAGAAGTAAAATATTTGCATTTTGAATCTCTTTTTGAACTTTCCATGTTGTTTCTATTTATGAGTCAAAACATCACTAGTTTCATGGCCATTACCCTTTAAGTAAGAAACAACCTTTTAGAAAGAAATCTAATCTTAAAATCTATTAGTAACTTTTCCTTTTTCTAGGGACAACTGCTTACTATCTTAGGCTAGTGCTTTGGATTAGTATTTGGATTTAAACTATCCAAAGAATTTAAAATCATACATAGTGGCCAATATTTAGGAAATCAAAGTTTGTAGAAGGTGAACTAGAAATATCCTCTAAAATGGGATTCAAGCACAAGGTCATGTGATTTTGAGTAGATGAGATTTCCCTTGTAAACACTCAATCCATATACCAAAGTTGGTGTGTGTTAGGGGACTTCCTCAGAACCACATTTTATACCCGTGTGCTTCTAGTGTTGTTTAAGCATCCATATTTTCTACCCTACCCATGCGTATTGACTAGAATGATAATTGTCTGGTGGGACCCTCTCTACAATTTTGGTAACCTTAGTATCTTGAATTCTAGGGCTCATACACAAGTGACTGTGGAGGGTTATTTCCATTGTACCTAGAACAGACATGGAAGGTAACCCCTTGCATATCTTTGGAAATAGGCTTGGTGATTCAAATTCTTTCTCCAAAGGGATTGTATTGTGGACCCCAGGTAACTGTTCTTCATCCTTCACCAGTTTCTCCTAAGCCCTCATCATCCTATACTTTCCTTTGGAATGCATTTGTTATTTTTTTGTCTGGTTTGGATTACTTAAGACTCTTTCTAGTGGTGTGCTCTTTGTGTTGTTTATTTTTATTCGACCTTAGATATTTTCTTCCTTGTTGAGTTGGAAACTATGGCTAGTATTCCTGTGGACACCAACCAAGGGACCCATGTGCAAGGGCATTCTTGTTCTTTTCCATTTGCAAGGAACATTGATGTTCCCTTTATGGCCACATTGAATCTTCATGGATTCACCCTTGGACTGTCGTTTTGTATTTTTTCCACTACGATTGTCACTGTATGATCTTGATACTTCTCAAGTAAGAACCTTATATCAAGGGAATAAAAACCTTGGTCCCCTTCACCAATAACATCGCCTCCTCCTCCTTCTACCTCATGTGGTTAAAATCTTGATACTAGTAACCAATAGTATAAAAGGAATAGGAGGAAGAATAGGAAGAATATGTGAAAGAAAGGGACCAATCACCTATCCTCTGAATTCCATGCTAGGGGAATCCACCCAACCTATGGATTTCATGATGGGTGCATCCACCTAGCCTTTGGAGATAATGCTGGGGGGAAATATTTAGCCAATGCAAGTCATGTTGACACAGTTGAGAAACCAAAACATATATGATGTAAGCCTAATTTCCATTATAATATTTGCAATGGATATCATCTTGCTCACTTTTACCTTGCTAGCACAAAAGTACAAAGAGTGTGGTATGAAACTCAAGGACCTTCTCCCCTAAAAAACTTGTGATTTCTCAACAACCTATTCAAACTTTAGTTAATAACATGGTTGAACCAATATAATATTTAGTAAATCCTTGTTAGATAATAATCCACCTTAGTACCATAGTATTATACCTTAGGCACATTTGATTTTCATTCATGCAGTAATTCCATGGTTTAGACTTAGGGAAATTGGCATTTACTCATAGTTCAGGTGCTCCTGGTTTATCATTCTGCATAGTTGAGGCACTCCAGGTTGATAATTATAACAAACCAATCCCCCTCATTGATTACATTCAACCATTATGCACTCCCCATCCCCAATTTTAGGTATTTTGTTTGGCTGGAGGAACTACTGCTTGGTTTAGGTGGTTTTTTGTCTTTCTTGGGAATTTATTGCTCACCCAAGGCCACTCCCACTCAACCATGCTTTTCATACATACCTTTATGTTCCATCATGCATTTCCCATGTTCACACATGCATTCATGACCGCTTGGGATGATTAGAAGGCTCATTGATCCACCTAGGGGGGTTTGAGAGTCAAATCTTGAGCTGACACTTGTATGCATCCAGATGGCCTCCAAGGCCTCATGATTTTTCCCTATTGTACTATATACCTTATCCATACATATTTATATGTTGGAAAATCATAATAATATATGTTATTGACCTCATGTGTGTATGCATGTTTCAGTCTTTCATCTATTTTGTGCATGTTTTGTAAACAATATCGAATTGTGAGAGTTATTCGGTTCCTAGATCCAACTATGTATCAATTATGACATGGTATCAGAGCTATTTGGAGCTGAAAATCAAATCCATATTGTTTGAGTTGTTGCTAGAGGGATTCTCCAGATATATTCAAGTGTTTTCATTGTAGGTACATTCACTAATTTGTCACTAACAGCGCAAGAAGAAATGGAGAAGAACCATGTTTTGTTGACACCATTCAACTTTTTTGAATGGAATTCCAAAATGTTGATTCAACTGAGGTCGAAAGGCCTATGCAAGGTCACCATAGGGACAGAGGTCGAACCAAACTCTGTTGTTGAGAAATTGAAGTTCTTCAATAGGCTTGATGAAGCATTTGGAATACTTTGTATCAACATTTTGAGAGACTTTCTCTTCCATATAGACATTATAGATACTCCCAATGAAGTATGGCTGAATATTGAATCTTTTTTCGGGCATACTGATGAGATGAGAGGTCACTAGCTTGAAAATGAGCTCATCTCGTTAAGTCCAGCTCATATTGAGACAATCCAATATTTCTTCACCAAATTCAGGTCATTAGTGCTTCAACTTAGGTAATTTGGCATAGATAAAAAGGAGGAGCAACTCATATTGTCCATACTTTCAAATCGAGGGATAGAGTACTATGTGTTTGCAAGCACATTTCACTCTAGCAAGCTCACATCTCGGAACCGGTGCATGCTTGCACTGGCTGAGTTCATGGAGTATTTGACCCAAGAGAAAGACAAGATAGTGTATATGGGTACCATAAAATCCAGTAAAGATGAATCTCTTGTTGCATGGGTTTCAAATCCATCCAAATAAAAGAATAAAAATAAGGATTTGAGGAAGCAAGACAAACCCAAATCTTTAGATGGGGTTTTGAATCCTTGCAAGGACAAGGACAAGAAGAAGAAAGAGAAAACCAAATTCACCTATTTTCACAAAGGGTGGCATATAGAGAGTGCATTTATGAATAATACCATATACATGATGGCGCAACTATTGGAGAAGAACAACATCCCAGTCCTAGAGGGTGCAAGGAAGAAGGATGGAGGTTCAGGCCCAGAAAACAAGGAGAGGTGACATGCATTGGTTGTTGGTTCTTCAGAATCTTTTTCCTTCATTATTTATTTGAGATCTTGAAGGCACATGGCCTCTATAAAACATTTCTTCACATCCATGTATTCTTATAGTGGCCCAACTGTTCGAATGGGTGAGTATTCATAGATCCAAGCCAAAGGGATTGGAAGGATCGATCTCAAATATGGGTATTTCAATAATGTTTTTTTGTATCATACTTGGAAGTGAACCTAATCTCAGTGTGCCAAATGACACACACTGGTGAAACCAAGAGAGTAACATTTACTCCAGACACAGTGGAGATAGCTGAAATCTCTACCAACAAGGTGGTGGCATTAGGGTTTGTTGATAATCAAGCTAGAAAGGCGCTCCCAACTCATGCCAATGAGAAAATCAAGATTTGGCATGAGAATTTTGACCATATAAACTACATATACCTCCATCCATTGAGAAAATAAGGCATGGTGGAAGGGATTCCTTCTATCAATATCTCCAATGGCCCATGCATTGGATGTGTGGTGGGAAATCATCCAAAGCGCAACTATGAGAAAGGTAAAGCAAGGAGAGAAACTCAAGTTCTTGGTTTAGTGAATTTATATCTTATTGAACCTATTACTACACCCTAATATGGAGTATCAAGGTATGTGTTGACATTCATCAGTTATTTCTCAAGGTTTTGTTGGGTTTACTTTCTCAAACTCAAATATGAAGTCTTTGAGACTCTCAAGGTTTTGAAAGCCCTCGTTGAGAATCAGCATGGGAATAAGATCAAATTCCTTAGGAATGATAATTGAAAGGAGCATGTGAACAAAATTTTGTAGCATCTCTATGAATAATTTAGCATCCAAATGCAGCATTTGGTCTCCTACACACCAGAACAAAATGGTGTGGCAGAGCGCAAGAACATGGCTCTCAAGGAGATGGAAACTTGTATGATTGAAGCCAAGGATTTGAATTATAATATACAGGATGAATCCATAAATTATTATACATACATCCAAAACAGAGCTCCTCACAAATAAAACATATATGGAAAAACACCATATGAAGCTTGATTTGGTCACAAGTTGGATATTTCTCATTACATGATTTTTGGCTCAAGGGCTTGGGCTAGGATTCCTTCAGAGAAGAGAAAGACCTTGTAGCTTCAAAGAAAGGAGTGCATTATGGTTGGTTATATTTAATATGCAAAGGGATACAATCTCTTTTATCCCTCATCTCAAAATTCTTTCATTGAAATAAGTGTGCAATTCGAAGAAGAACTCATGCCAGAGCTCGAACTAGCACCGGGGGAATGCTCTAGTCCTCCACAAAAAGATGATGTAAGTGATGAATATTTCTATGATATTTTTAATATTTATGATTATGATATTTATTAATATTATTATGAAGATCATGGCTCACCCATTCAACCCAATTGGGCTGATAAAACCATTGAAGCAGCTGGGGATTTGGATGGAAATCCACTAGATCCTAGAAAGACTATATCACAATTTCACATTGATTTATTTGCAGGTGAAGTGTTTATTTCTGAGAAATGATTCATCATGGTTGTATATTATCCTCAAAAATATCAGGAATCATCACTTTACCCAATATGGAAAATAACCATGCAAGAAGAGTTCAACTCTCTACAAGAAAATGAAACTTGGGAATTGGTTCCCTTTCCCTCCAAGAGGAAGCTAGTGCAATGCAAAAGGATATATAGGAAAAAAATTTAAGCTGATGGGTTTGATATAAAGTATAATTACAATTTGGTTTCCAAATTATTCTCTCAATTCCAAGGATTGCACTATACAGAGACATTTTCACTGGTTACAAAGATGGACTCTATCAGGCTATTTTTAGCCATCGATGCATCTGAGTGCTGGGAGGTTCACCACATGGATGTTAAAAGTGCATTTATTCATGATGAAATTCAAGAGGATATATATATTCATAAAATTTAATGTTTTATTGAGTATAATTCACTTTTATGCATGTTAAATAAGTCACTCTATGGACTCAAGCAAGCCCCTAGGGCTTGGAATGCCAAGATGGACAACTTTCTACTTTCACTTGGCTTTGAAAGATGAAAGTATGATCCTAATGTTTATTTTTAGAATATTGATGATGTATTTCAGGTAATTTTTCTCTATTTTTATTATCTTTTTATTATAGGTATATGTACCAACAAAATTGGGCCAATCAAGTCGTCATTGCACAGTGAGTTTTCCATGATCTATCTTGGATTGTTGAAGCAATTTCTTGGTTTGGAAATTGAGCAATATGAACAATGGATCAAGTTCAGCAAAAAAAAGTATGCTGAAGAATTTTTAATTAAGTTTAAAATTTCTGAATGTAAGGAATCCAAGTTCCCATTCCTTTATGGTATCAAACTAGGTGAGTTAGGTGAGTCTCCTTTGGTGGACAACTCATTATATAGACAACTAGTCAGGATTTTGTTGTATCTTACACATTATCGACCAGATTTGTCTTATGATGTAGGTTTTGTAGAAAGGTATATGAATAATCCTCATGATATCCATTGGAATGCATTCAAGAGGGTCCTTCACTATGTGCAAGGAACCAAACACTTCAGGGTACACTATGTTGTTGGTTCTCCACTAGAACTAGTTGGATTTACTGATTCAGATTGGGATGGCGATCCCATTGATAGGAAATCCACTTTAGGTTATTTATTCATGCTTGCACATGGTCCCATATGTTTTTCAAGCAATAAAAAACACACCATATCCGTATCTTCACCTGAGGTCGAGTACAGAGGAGCAGTAAACGCAACTACACAATGTGTGTGGTCGCAAGGTATTCTTCAAGAATTTGGAGTTGTATTTTATTCACCCACACTCATTTGGTGTGAAAATAAAAGTGGAATCAATATCTCCACTGATCTATTGCATATATAGAGGACCAAACACATTGATATACACATGAACTACATGATAAGGTGATAGCCTTGCAGCATTTCCCATCTGTAGAGAAAACTACTGACATTTTCACCAAGTGCTTCACAGATAATACCTTAACCTATATGGGATCCATTATTGGAGTGGGTGATACATTGTGATGGATACCATTCACTTTCATATTTTTATCTCCATGTACATTTTTTAGGGAAGGTTTTGTTCCCATGTGGTTTTCTTCCTTACCTTGGTTTTATGGGAAAA
>LPNX010101552.1:433632-532491 GCA_001517045.1 Pseudotsuga menziesii | reverse complement strand
GAGAACTCAAGTCCCAATTCTCCCCAAAGGTAAAACTCCAGCAAAGAAATTAAAACCAGAACTGTAATTATATTTCAGATAAGTCTATTTCTACAATACTCCATCGACTCCACTCTACATTGAGCTTACTAGCTTATATAATAAGACTAGTAACTCCTTCCAGTCTCTATGTAACATAAATGCTAAAAATATCCCTTCAGTTTCTAACAACCACTATACTAAGGACAGAAGAAATTCTATCCCTATTCAGTTGCATCGAACTTCTTCCCAAAAGGCACCTAGCAGATACGTTTATCTAAGAAACAAAAATGCCAATTAAATGACTAGACTGTATTATCTTCTAATCAAATGAATTAACCTATAACGTAGTTGTATTTAGTATCCAATTCTTCCAAAAGCACCAACGAATGCCAATGATGAGAAAAAATAGCCTATATTTGTTACAGCATGTCAACAACATGTACACCTGTAACAAAAAATGAATTTCTCATTAAAATCATAATAACAGAAAATAAAAACATTTTATTACCTGTCAAAACTGAAATTAAAACAACTAAAAATAGACTAATTCATTGCTATCTGTAACTTGATTGCTTTCCTGGCTTCTGACAGCTTAACCCTGAGTTTCAAGATTTTTTCTGCATGGACTCTTTCATCTTTTAGTAATTTCTCATTAGTTGCGATTAATAATTTCTTTTCTGCTTTGTATTTTTCTTTTTTGGCTTTCATTTATTGCCATCAGTCAACCCACATAAGCAATTCATTTTTTTTCTTTTGTAACTCTGTTTTCATCCTATCACGAGCTTCTTCAATATCTTTTAATTAATCAGCCTTATGTTGTTTCGAAAGCTTGATCGACCACTTCACTGCTTTAAAGTCTCTGCTAGAGAATCATCATTATTTAATGGTGAACCAAATCAAGCTTTATGCTCAGATTGTGCTGGTAATGGTGAATTTTCTTTCACGAATCTCTTAGGAGATACCACCACATCGTTGTGAATATTACTATGGGCCTGTTCATATTCATTGATTGGGGTTTCATGAGGAGGAGATTCATCCTCATTATCACTATTATCTTCAACAACAATGGGTTCACTACTCCATTCTATATTTCTTGGAACCAAAAGACTAATCATACTCCTTATGATCCTTCGATTAAGTATCTCAGATTTTCTCATGCTCGATTCAAAAGTTTTATTGTCACCTACTAGATTTTTCCCCTTTTCCTCATGCTTCTTTCTCTCCTCCATTACCGTAGAATACAAATCACCTGTTGATTTAGCAGAGTGCGTCTAAACAACTATTTTACTTCCCTCTCCCACTTCATTTTCTCTCTTGGATTGTTCAAGAGGGTTTTCAGTATAAGATTTCTCATTTTCAACTATTAGACAGAGCTTATCTAGTCGCTCATGATCAATTATATGGTCGATTTCCACTTTTACTTATCCTTCACAAGTTCTTCTTCATTTTGCATGAGTTTTAGGTGAGTAAGTAGGCCAAAATTGGGCTAACCCAAAGTCATTTTCTTTTAAGAATTCATCCCATGTTTTTCCTACTATAAATAACTGATACTGAACTAACATTTTGATCAAGCCATGATGGAAAAGACTAAGATCTTGATTACCAATGGTACGCTGAACCATGATAGCCATTTTATGCAAACTATGAAGTTGAAAGTAGGGTAGATTTAACTTCAAACCTTTAAGATCCATTAAAATTATCAGATGGTATAATTGAATGTTTGAATACCTGCCATCACAAGAGATGTACCTGGAGATGACCTCAAAAGGAGCACGCCATTGATTCCTCAAATATTTCACAGGAAAACTGAATTTAAGGTGTGCATCTTCTTTTGACAATGGGAGAAGGAACTGCTTGAACTTTTTCTTGTCAATTCATGACCCTTTGAACCAACATTCACCAGTTTGAGGCAGCTTTGCGACTTTCGCAATAAATTCTTCATCTATGACTAACTATAAATCACCTATCTAAGCAACATTTCCATCAAAAGACAATGTAAATCGTCTTGTAACTTCCTCGTTTTAGCCATTGAAACTCCAAAAGAAGAGTTTCCAATTAATTTTCTCAAATAGGGAAAGAACTTTAGGGTCGGCTTCTAACATTTCTAGACTAGAAAGCTCAAAACGATTCAAGGGAGCCATCTATTCAATTATCGGTTCTTTCTGTGACAGAAGATTGAAAGGGGTTGTAAAGACTAAAGGAATAGGTATATGTGAATACACAGGCATGTTATGAACCTTCATGTGATTCTGGAGGAGCTAATGAGTAACCCTAGACTGGTTCCTACGCGTGAGAACTTCACCATCAAACCATTGCAGGTATTCATCAAATAACTTGATGTGATTTGAAATCATTACAAGATATTCGAAATCAAATAATTCATGAATGTTATATGACTGTCAGATAGGGTGATGTAAATGTGGACATATCTGATTAAGATAAAAATCCTTATGAACAGATGTTAACAAATCAACCTTTCGTATCTTGTACCATAAACACGACTGTCAAACGTTAATAAGCAAAGATTATACGTGGAAGGAAATCGTGCTTTTAAACTAGATGATGTGAAGTTTTCATTACAAGCAATGATGTCTCCTAGGGTTTTGTAATTCCAACCAAGTAGCAAGATCTACTTTGGATAATAATTAATATGCTCAAAACCATATTTATGCATGTAATCGATTCAAGGATAAAAAAATACAGTTTTGAATGAACTCATAGCATCCAAATCATCATATGACCTATTGCAAAGTATGATCGAATGGAAAATTTATTAAAAGCTAAACACTAAATCAAAATTCAATTTCTATGATTATATCACAATGAATATTTCGAAATGATATATAAAGATAAACTTTAGCTATTTTGGGAAACATATGTACAATTTCCACAATTTGAAAAATGACATGGTATTAAAGGATCAAGTTTTATGTAAAAATATATTATTAGGGTTAACATAAAATATTTCAATTAATTGATCAACCCTAATCATAAAAATTACAAATACTAATAATAATAAATACCTTGTCCAAATAAATCAATAAAGCCAAATTGTAACATGTTCAAAATGTATTTTCATTTTAATCCAAAGAACTATTTAGCAGACTATACTTTAAATCTCTTGAATCAATATATAATTAGATTAATTGATAAATAAAAATTGATTATATATATATATATATATATATATATATATATATATATATATATATAAATACAAGATTAATAGCTGCTAATTTAATAAATTTATGAAAGTATTTCATAAATTTCTAATATGACTCTTAAATCTTCTGAAATTGAGAGTACCTTCCGAATCAAAGATTCTGAAGGCACTCTTATATAATTTTTTGTAATAAATCATAGAAGATAACTGATCATTCTTATTCAGCACAGTAGAACAAAATTGAGAGGGTTGTTTCCTGCCAACAAATGGTGACAACCTAGGCGAACCAGTTATCTCTGCTCATACAATTTTCAAATGATAGTATAAACGAAATCTTAAAACCTATTCAAAACAATAAAAAATTCTTAGTCTAAGTAAAACCATCATATGATTTATATTCATAAGTATAATTCAGAAATATCCCATCTCTGTAAATGAAAGTTTTGTTAAAGATAAACTTAAAAATATCCTAACCAAAACAAAGTACTTATAGTAAAGATAATCTGCACCATCAGTATAAGATATAGAAATCTACTTCACTGATAAATTTCTAGGATCTGTTCCATGAATATAATTTTTTCCCTTTTTTTTTCAATTTATTGAAACAATTATTTTGACTAAAGACTACTATCTAGGCATGATAACCTGATGTGATAGTATCATTCACAAGAACTGCCTAGAATAAGCAAGTCAGCTTGTGATGAGACCTCTTGTCTCTTGATCTTTTAACCAAGAGCCATCACCCTAATGATCAGAAATGAAGTTATACTAGATAGCACTGATGATCATGATTAGGTCGTCTCATGATGAGACCTCCTATTCTTCAATCAAAATTATGTTTCACTTTATTTTGAGTTTGAAATTTTACATTTTATAAAATAAGAGATCATTACCTAGCATGGTAACCAAATGGTAATGTCAGTCACTAATATCACCAGAAAATGAATTAGTTGGCTCGTGATGAGACCCCCTATCTCTTGACCTTACTACCAAGAGCCATTATCGGTTTCCTAATAATGTCATGCCGATGATATCTATGATCTTGATCGGATCAGCTAATTACTATTACCTTTCGTCTCTCATTTTGATTTTTAGAATTTTATTGAATGGAACAAGTCTAAAATTTTTCCAGATTGTAAATAAATTTATAATGATTGATGATAGAGATTCATAAATATTTTCCAAGTACAAGTTTTGAAAAATACATTAATTAGCCATCTTAACTATCAAAAGAAAATAGGAAAATGAGGGATAATTTGAACCATATTTACAAATAATAATAGGTTCTTAATAGACTCATGAAACTTTGATCATTCTGAACCAATTTTTAAAAGACTTAGTCTAATACCATAATTTTAAACTAATGAACAAACTAAATTTAAACCACAGGACTTATTTATTTACACTTGTCCTCTCAACAACATATGCACATTAGTGACTGATTATCTTGAAACATATATACAAAGATTCGACAATCCTTTATACAAATGATTGATATATTAATACTTGATTAAGAAAATAAAAAATTAGTTCCAAGAGTATTTACATGAGTCAATTGATATTTGAATGAACATAAGAATCATGAATTTATCATAATTCTACAATGATAAAAGATTGCACAAAATATCAACAATTTTATGATAATAATATATACATGAAAATTTTAAATAAAATTATTTACAGACAGAAACTGATTTAAAAAGAAAACAAGCTCATATACATAATTATATACAAATTTAGGGTCTAAAAGTCAGCAAAAATATTTTTTTAAGATCATTCCATTTACCGGAAATGTTTCGAATTGACCTTATAGGGTTTGCAAACGAAAAGTGTTTGGACCTATCTTCTCAACAATAACAAATGGGCCTAACCAAAGTTTTTGAAACTTGGTATGATCTCCTTTCTCCTCATGAACTTTGTCCCATTTTAACACCAAGTCCCCCACCTGGAATTCTCGGTTTGAACTTGAGGATTGATCGAACCAGGACTTAACAATTTGTTGATGTTTTGTAAAATGTTGTTTTGACCTATCTCTTTCCTCCTCAAGTTTTAATAAAGTGTTAATCCTTTTCTCCATTGCTGGACTATCCTCATCCTGAACAGACTAGGCTAACTCTAATGAGGGTAAAAATAAATTTGTTGGTAAAATAGCCTCAATTCCATAAAACAGGAAGAAAGGTGAGTTACCTATTGCATCTTTATGAGTTACTCTGTTTTCCCAAAGGGCATTAAACAACTTTGTATGCAAATCACGATGGTGAGCTGAAATAGTTCTTTTGAGAATTTTCAACAAATTTTTATTTGTTGATTCAGCTAAACCATTTCCATGAGGATGATAGTTAGCTGAATACCTAACCCTTATACCTTTCTTTAAAGAAAATTGAGTTAACTCAACTGATGAAAAATATGATGCATTATAAAAAAAAAGGTAATCTAGAACACCAAATCTCGTTATGATAAAAGATTCTAAAAATAAGATAACCTAATTGGTGTTTACAACCCTTAAAGGTGCAGGCTCTGCCCATCGGGTAAAATAATAAGTTGCAGTTATAATGTATTTGTGTTGCATAGAAGAGGGAGGGTTTATTGGTCCTACTATATCAATACCCCATTGCTGAAAAGGCCTTTCTACTGAAATGTGTTGTAAAGGAAAAGCAAACTTCTTAACCCTACCTGCAGCAAGTTGACATTCTTGACATTTCCTAACAAAAGCATAAGAATATTGAAATAAAGTAGGCCAATAATAGCCATCCCTAAGAATCTTATGTGCCATATTTTCTCCACCAAAATGACCACTTGCTGGTCCAAAATGTAATTATTTTAAAATCACTTTTGTTTCATCTTTGTCTAGGCATCTAAGTAAAACACCATCTGAATTTCTCCTAAAAAGAATATTATCAATTAGTAAAAAAGGAACGGATTTCAGTCTAAGTGCTCTCCTTTTCCTTGGTTCAAGGTAATCAGGAGCAGTTCGTATTTCCAGAAGTGTTCTTAAATCTATGTACCAAGAATCTTGTGGTGGAGGATAAAAGTAAATCTCCCCAGTTAGTAAGACTTCATCAATGACAGCTTCGGAACTGTTATTAGGCAAATGAGTTGCTTCAGAAGAAAGTTTACATAATCCTTGACCCTTGACTACCATTTAAGGTTTAATTTCTAATTCATACTCTTGAAGAGCTATCATCCATGGTGCTCTTTTTTCACGTAAATCTTTTTGCATTAGCAAATTTCTGACTGAAGGATAAGGAACTATCACTTTCGCTCTAGATTTCAATAAATATGGACGAAAGTGCTTGACAACTTTGAAAATATCAAAAGCTTGATTATCAACCTCATGGTAATTAAGTTCAGCACCTTTAAAATTTGAGCTCATAAAAGAAATTGGCACTTCACTATTTTGCTGATTTAGCTAAGTTAAAACTGTTGCATATGATATGTCAAAAGCGAAAGTATACAATATGAAATCTTTGTTAAAATATGGGCTCAAAAGACTAGGGGCTTTTGAAATGGCTTCTAAAATTCTCTGAAACGATTCTTTTTCAGTTTGTCCTCAATTAAAAATAGCATCCTTCTTAATCATTTTTTGTAAAGGACGGATGATTTCAGAAAAACTAGGGATAAATCTTCTGACAAAGTTTATTTTACCAAGAAACGATTGCATTGCTTTCTTGCTAGAAGGGTAAGTTATTTTTGAGATAGCTTGGGTTTGTTCATGATCAATCATGATCCCGTGTTTTGAAACCATGCATCCTAATAAAATGTCTTTTGAAACAACAAATATTGTTTTCTTTGGATTTAAGGACACTCCAAATTTCCTACAATGTTCAAATACTTTTCTAAGATGATTAATATGATCATGTTGACATTTAGAATATACAATAACATCACATAAATATACAACTATTGAATGATTAATTAACCCTCTAAAAGCAATATCCAATTTCCATTTGAAAAGTTGCCCCAGCATTGATTAAACCAAAGGGCATCTTTCTATAAGCGTATGTTCCCCATGGAGTTCTAAAAGATGTTTTCAGTTGATCATCTTGGGAAACCAATATTTGGTTATATCCTGAGAAACCATCAAGAAGTGACAGTATCTCAGACCCAGAAAATTTCTGAAGGATTTATTCCATGGGAAGAACTGGGTAATTATCTTTTTCAGAAGACTTATTAAGGTTTCTAAAATCAACACATAGTCTAATATCACCATTTTTATTCCTAACTGGAACTAAGTTGGCTACCCACTGAGTATGCCGAATAGGAAAAATAATCCTAGCAGCTAACAGTTTATTTAGTTCCTTCTTAATTGTTGGTTCTAATGACAGATGATACTTCCTAAGTTTCTGTTGGAAAGGTTTTGATTCTTGTTTTATTGGAATAATGTGTTGCATGACTTGTGGATTGAAAGTTTTCAAATCATCATATGTCCATGCAAAGACATCCTTAAATTGTTTAAATAATTTTATGAATGCTGATTTTTCTGCAGGAGTACAATCTATTCCTAGATTTACAGTTTGAGGATTCAGTTTCGTTTCTAAATTTATGGTTTCATATTTCATTTGTGAGCAATTGGTTTTACAATTAGGAACAGACCTAAATTTATCTTGAATATCAAAAAACTTTTATAATCTCAAAACTGAATTAGGAATTGGTTTTAACTTCTCAAAAGCTTTTTCAACTGAACAAAAATCATTTATTACCAAAAAATCCCGCAGATTTTAGTCATGTGTAACTTCATCAATGGATGAATATTTAAAGGTATCATCATTTGTTAATAAATTCAGCATCTGTACATCATTATCAAAAACATGCCAGTTAAATATATTATCTGGTCTAGAAGGCCTAAAAATCAATTCAACTGAAAAGAAATCAGGTGTGAAATTTTCCGATGGAATTAGTTTTGATGCTACATTTGCTATCAAATCTGCCTCTTGGTCCTAAAATCTTGGCACTGACATTATATTAAAAACATCAAAATATGAAATGAGACTCCATAGCTCTCGTTGATAATTCTGCAAATGTTCAGAAATGCAATGAATAGAGTTATAGACTTGCCTAATGATAATTTCAGAATCTCCATATGCAATTAGCACTTTAATATCCAAATCAATCGCTTTCTTTAGACCCTGAATTAGAGCTTCATATTCCACAGTATTGTTTGTACAATTAAATTCAAGCCTACAAGCTATACATGTTTTATTTCCTTTAGGATCAATTAACAAACAACCATCTCCTGCTCCTTCTTTAGACTTTGACCCATTGAAATATAAAGTCCAAGTAGAACTATTAACAACTACTTTACTTTCAATAATATTTACAATATTATGACTATCTACATCATTTGCAATTTCCTTGAATGAAGAATCATGAGAGATGGTTGTAACATTAAGAATTTCTGATTGTTGTTTATTGTTAGAGAAAACAGAATTTTCATATTTAAATTTACCAAACCCAAGTTCATACATATAGTTCCCCAAATGGAATATGAAAATAAAACCGGTTCACTAGGATCATGTAATTCTGTCACAATATGTTTCATATATCTCTCTCTATTTATCTTAATTTGATTTGAATTTCCATTCTTAGGTAACCATAAAGTTGACCAGTCTTTAGCAAAGAATCCATTCAATTGTTGAGACCAATCTCTACTAAAAAACAACCCATATGCATTAGGAATGTCTGCAACCACAATATCTATAATTTGAAAAACTGAAGGGTTAAAATCAATCCTTACTAAAGCATCTTTCATCTCTCCTACTACCCTCACATTTGTCCTATCCAATTGAGTAATTTGTGAATTTGATGGAACATACTTTCCATTTAACCTTTTGCACACAGACAAATGTATTACATTGGAAGATGCTCCAGAATCAACCATACAATTGTGAACATTCCTATTAAAAATCTTGAAGGTAAGAAGGAATGGAGGAGTTGTTGATTTTAAATTTTTTCCTATTAACGAAGCTTTATTAGCTACTGAATTTCCTTTTTCAGTTGGTGTTAAATCATTATTAGAATTATTTGCAGCTAGATTTTGCTTAGCATTAGGAATTATTAAACTCATGGCAGGATTTATAATAGGACTATTAGGCATTGGGTAAATTTGAAGAAGATCATACATACTAATGTTTGCATGTGTCTTCATTAAATGTTCAATTATGTCATATTGTAAATCCAAATTTGGAGCATTTTGAATAGGCTGAGGAATCCTCGTAGATTGAGTTTGTTTTCCAGATTGACTTTGTTTATTGGGTTGTGAATTATTGTTATCGTTACTTGGAGTAGAACTTGATGATGCTCCAGGAGTATTTGAAAATTTTCTGCTACGAGTATTATAGGCATGTTGTCCTGAAGGAGGACTTTTACCTTCACAATATTTTACAAGATTGTCCCAGAAATGACCGTTAACTTGTTGAGGTTCTTCCAATTCTTATTCATTTTCAAATTCATCTTCCTCTTCATTTTCAGCAGTTTCTTTGTTTGAGGGAGTTTCATATAAAGATAATACTGCTCGAATAGTATTAAAATTTTCTTCATTTATTGCTATATCAGGTGGTGTACTTGTTTTATTATTATTATTAGGATTCTGTCCTAACTGATTTCTAAAATATCCTCTAGAGGAGGAAGCTTCATATTTAGTTTTTTTTAATCCTACAACTTCATTAGTTAATGCCCGAATAGCATTCTGCAGTTGTTCTATATCAAATTCCTTATCCTTTTCTGAATTAGGTCTTTCAATCTTCCTACGAGGAAAAGTATCAGTTTTTCCACTTCTATTCAGTTCATACGACATAGAATATTTTTCAAATTTAATGGCTTCCTCAAAAGTTTCAACGAGAGTTGTTTTACGAGCTCTCTTAACAAACATCTCAGGATATTTTGGTAAAGCTGAAGTATAATTTTCTATGATTATATCCTCAGGAGGTTGAGAATCAATAGGAATTTTATTTTTTAATGTAATAAATCTCTGATTGAAATCTTTAATTCTTTCTTTAGGTTCCATTTTAATTCGAGATAACTCAAGAGATAAAAGAGCAAGTGTTTTATCCTCCCCAAATTTATCTAAGAAATATTTATTGAATTCATCCCAATTTGTGATTGGTCCTTAGACTAACAAAAAGTACCAAGTAGATGATTTCCCTTCAAAAGTTAAAGGGAACAACCGACAAACCACATATTCATGCTGAATGTTCAAGGTTTGAATAGCTAACATGAATTTATCTACATGCACCTCTGCAGGCTCTTTGTTATCTGGATTAAACTTTAGAAGAAGTTTATCTGAATGTTTGGGTAGAGGGTGTTGTATTCTAAGAACAACTACAACAGCTTTTCTGAACCAAGGATGTTGTGGATTGGGTGGAGGATTAGGTGGAGGATTACCTCCTCCTCCTACAGGTATGTTTCCAGCCATAGGACTTCCTTTAGAATCTGAAGAACTTCCTGAATTAGATGACCTTGGACTATTGGGTGGTGATTCTGGAGGAGAAGGTGGTTGATCAAAACCGCCTATAGAATTCAATCTTCTAGCAGTATTTGTTCTGGTAGTTTCTCTATGATGACTTCTAAGTTGATAACTTGGAGTGCTATCGGCTTCTACTAAATATTGAGTAACTATATTCAATTGAGTATTACGTCTTTGTTGTTTAGGGAGACCATAGTCTATTGGAGTTAAACCAAGTTGATGAGCATATTCTCTCATAAGAATATGATGTGATTCCTCTAAATTTGGAGTACTCTGTTCAGGAGTGAATGGAGATGTAATGTGATCATGCTCAAGGATGCTCCTCATAGTTTCTATAAATGGTGATCTACTAACTTCAGATTGTAATGGAATTTGTTGACTGGTTGAAGTTTTATCATTAGTTTTACCTACCATTAATCATTAGCAGGCCCTCCTTCTAGTGCCATTTGTTGGTTGGATATTCTAACCTGTCCAAATTAAGGAGATTAAGCCCACACAAGTCACTTAGAGCATCTCCCAGTGTGTTTGAAATGGCAAAATCTCGCAGGTTATGGTCTTGCTACCAACTGAATTTTTTCTCTTAAGGAGAATCTAAAAAATTAGTAAAAATTTATCCTAATTTTATTACTACCTAAATAAACCCTAGAATTAGTTTTCTAAGACCTAAGTTATCCTAAAATGCTTTCTTAAGGAAATCCTTTAGTTTTTAGGGTTTTGTTTCAAATATTTTAACTTAAGGAGTATTTTTAAATTTTATGAAATTAATCTAATTCTTATTTAACAACTGCTAAAATAAACTAAAATTTAAAAAAAAAACTAAGCTAAGCCTAATATTAACTAGCTATCCTATCTCAGCTGAGAGCAACTTGACAACTAAATTAATAATCAATTAATGTTTCAAAAAGAGATAGAAAATAATGATTTAAATGAAAATATTTAGATCATTATCATAAAATCACTTTCTTGAATATGCACAACAACAGAAAATCTAAAATAGGTAATGAATTTCAATTTTTCTGTGATGTTCTATTAATTAATAACTAATATTCAATACTAAGTATTTGAATAATAAGATGATATTTATTCATGAAAACATTACAGAAAATACAAATGAAATAAAAAAATAAATATGAAATGTTTATATTATTAAATTACAATTATCAATACAAATATCGATTAATCAAACTCAATAATATTCTCAATCAAACATTATATTGTGTAAACATAGTACAATTTTGGGTAGTAAATACAATCATAACACAATATAATTGCATAAAAGCATAATGAGAAAACAATGTACTGAAATATATACACATTAAGTTTTCAAAAATAGTAACAGACAGTGATACCAATTTGAGAACTCAAGTCCCGATTCTCCTTCAAGGGAAAACTCCAACAAAGAAATTAAAACTAGCACTATAATTATATTTCAGATAAGTCTATTTCTACAATACTCCATCGACCCCACTCTACATCGAGCTTACTAGATTATATAATAAGACTAGTAACTCCTTCCAGTTTCTATGTAACAGACATGCTAAAAATATCCCTTCATTTTATAACAACCACTATAATAAGGACAGAAGAAATTCTATCCCTATTCGGTTGCATCGAACTTCTTCCCAGAAGGCACTTGGCAGATATGTTTATCTAAGAAACAAAAATGCCAATTAAATGACTAGCATGTATTATCTTCTGCTCAGATGAATTGACCTATCACATGCCTATCTTTAGTATCCAATTCTTCCGGAAGCACCAACGAATGCCAATGATGAGCAAAAATAGCCTATATTCTTTAGAGCATGTGAACAACATGTACACCTGTAACAAAAAATGAATTTATCTTTAAAATCATGATAACAGAAAATAAAATAAAATAATACAAATTATAAGCATGCCTACAAAATCTACGATTTTGCAGGTATGCTAATTAAAAAAAATTATTACCTGTCAAAATTGAAATTAAAACAACTAAAAATAGACTAAGTCGTTGCTATCTGTAACTTGATTGATTTCCTATCTTCTGACATCTTGGCCTTCAGTTTCAAGATTTTTTCTGCATGGACTCTTTCATCTTTTAGTAATTTCTCATTAGTTGCAATTAAAAAATTATTTTCTGCTTTGTATTTGTCTTTTTTGGATTTCATTTTTTTCCATCAGTTAACCCACATAAGCAATTCATTTTTTTTCTATTGTAACTTTGTTTTCATCCTGTCACGAGCTTCTTCAATATCTTTTAATCGATCAGACTTATGTTGTTTCAAAATCTTGATCGACTGCTTTGCTGCTTTTAAAGTCTCTGTTAGAGAATCATCATCATTTAATGGTGAATCAAATCGAGCTTCATGCTTATATTGTGCTGGTAATGGTGAATTGTCTTTCACGAATCTCTTAGGAGAGACCACCACATCGTTGTGACTATTACTTTGTTCCTTTTCATATTCATTGATTGGGGTTTCACGAGGAGGAGATTCATCCTCATTATCACTATTATCTTCAACAACAATGGGTTCACTACCCCGTTCTATAGTTCTTGGAACTTAAAGACTAATCATACTACTTGTGAGCCTTTGATTAAGTATCTCATATTTTCTCATGCTCGATTCAAAAGTTTTATTGTCACCTACTAGATTTTTCCCCTTTTCTTCATGCTTATTTCTCTCCTCCATTACCTTAGAATACAAAACACTTGTTGATTTAGCAGAGTGCGTTTGAACAATCATTTTACTTCCCTCTCCCACTTCGTTTTCTCTCTTGGATTGTTCAGGAGGGTTTTCAGTATAAAATTTCTCATTTTCAACTATTAGACAGAGCTTATCTAGTCCCTCATGATCAATTATATGGTCGGTTTCCTCTTTTACTTCTCCTTCACAAGGTCTTCTTCATTTTTCACGAGTTTTAGGTGAGTAAGTAGGCCAAAAATGGGTTAACCCAAAGTCATTTTCTTTTAAGAATTCATCCCATGTTTTTCCTACTGTAACTAACTGATACTAAACTAACATTTTGATCAGGTCTTGATGGAAAAGACTATGGTCTTGATTACCAATGGTATGTTGAACCATGATAGCCATTTTATGCAAACTATGAAGTAGAAAGTAGGGTATATTTAACTTCAAACCCTTAAGAGCCATTAAAATTCTTAGATGGTATAATTCAACATTCAAATACCGATCATCACAAGAGATGTACCTGGAGATGACCTCAAGAGGAGCACGCCATTGATTCCTCAAATATTTCACAGGAAAACTAAATTTAAGGTGTGCATTTCTTTTAACAATGGGAGAAGGAATTGCTTAAACGTTTTCATGTCAATTCACGACCCTTTGAACTAGCGTTCACCAGTTCTAGGCAGCTTCGTAGCTTTCGCAATAAATTCTTCATCTATGACTAACTGTAAATCACCTATCTTAGCAACATTTCCATCAAAAGACAATGCAAATCATCTGGTAACTTCCTCGTTGTGTCCACTGAAACCCTAACAAAAGAGTTTCCAATTAATATTCTCAAATAGGGAAAGAACTTTAGGGTTGACTTCTAACATTTCTGGACCAGAAAGCTCAAAACGATTCAAGGGAACCATCTGTTCAATTATTGGTTATTTCTGTGACAAATGATTGAAAGGGGTTGTAAAGACTAAAGGAATAGGTATACGTGAATACAGAGACATGTTATGAACCTTCACGCTATTCTAGAGGAGCTAATGAGTAACCCTAGACTGGTTCCTATGTGTGAGAACTTCACCATCAAACCATTGCAGGTATTCATTAAACAACTTGATGTGATTTGAAATCATTACAATATATTCAAAATCAAATAATTCATTAATGTTATATGACTATCATATAGGGTGATGTAAATGTGGACACATCTGATTAAGATAAAATTCCTTATGAACAGATGTTAACAAATCAACCTTTCATATCTTGTACCATAAACATGACTGTCAAACATTAATAAGCAAAGATTATACGTGGAAGGCAATTGTGCTTTTAAACTAGATGATGTGAAGTTGTCATTACAAGCAATGATGTCTCCTAGGGTTTTGTAATTTCAACCAAGTAGCAAGATCAACTTTGGATAATAATTAAGATGCTCAAAACCATATTTATGCATGTAATCGATTCAAGGATAAAAAAAATATAGTTTTGAATGAACTCGTAGCATCCAAATCATCATATGACCTATTGCAAAGTATGATCGGATGGAAAATTTATTAAAAACTAAACACTAAATGAAAATTTAATTATTATGATTATATCACAATGAATATTTTGAAATGATATATAAAAATAAACTTTAGCTATTTTGGGAAACATATGTACACTTTCCACAATTTGAAAAATGACATGGTATTAAAAGATCAAGTTTTATGTAAAAATATATTATTATGGTTAACATAAAATATTTCAATTAATTGATCAACCCTAATCATAAAAATTACAAAAACTAATAATAATAAATACCTTCTCCAAAGAAATCAATAAAACCAAATTGTAACATGTTCAAAATGTATTTTCATTTTAATCCAAAGAACTATTTAGCAGACTATACTTTAAATCTCTTGAATCAATATATAATCAGATTAATTGATAAATAAAAATTGATTATATATATAAAATTATAAGATTAACAGCTGCTAATTTATTAAATTTATGAAATTATTTCATAAATTTCTAATATGACTCTTAACTCTTCTGAAATTGAGAGTACCTTCAGAATCAAAGATTCTGAAGGCACTCTTGTATAATTTTTTGTAATAAATCATAGAAGAGAACTGGTCATTTTTATTCAGCATAGTAGAATGAAATTGAGAGGGTTGTTTCCTGCCGATAGTACCATAGTCTTATACCTTAGGCACATTTCATTTGCATTCATGCAGTGATTCCATGGTTTAGACTTAGCGAAATTGGCATTTACTCATAGTTGAGGCACTCTTGGTTGATCATTTCGCATAGTTGAGGTGCTCTAGGTTAATCATTATACACAAAAATGTTCCCACATTGATTATAGTCAACCAACATGCCCCCCTATCCCCAATTTCATGGATTTGTTTTGACTTGAGGCCTTAGTCCTTGGTTTAGGTGGGTTTTGGCCTTTCTTGGGAATTTATTGTTCGCCTAGAGCCACTCCCACTTACCCATGTGCTCACCCATGCCTTTCATACCTCCATTTATGTTCCAACATTCCTTTCCCACATTCACACATGCATTCATGACTGTTTGGGTTGATTAGGAGGCTCATTGGTCTACCTAGGGGGGTTTGAGGGTCAAATCTTGAGCTGACACTTGTATGCATCCAACTGGCCTCCAAGGATTCATGATTTTTCCCTATTGTACTATATAACTGATCCAAACATAGTTACATGTTGGACAGTCATAATAATATATGTTATTGAGCTCATGTGTGTATGCATTTTTTAGTCTTTCAACTATTTTGTGCATGTTTTGTAAACAATATCGAATTGTGAGAGTTTATTTGGCTCCTAGATCTAGCTGTGAATCAATTATCACAATACCATTCTTTCTTTGGAGAGTGATGTGTCTACTAGTCAGGTTTTCTTCACTGCTAGTTTAGAAATTTCTTGACAAGGGGCACTCACTTTGTTTCGAACAAACCCCCTCCAAGCTCTCAGATTTCTACCTTTGATTGGAATAGTTTAGTTGAACCCAATATTCCTTTTTTTGCACATTTTCAAATAAAGGTATAAGTTAAGCACTACATGGTTTCTCATTGTATTGTAGATGAAGGAGCCTCTGTTAGTATTTTATCCACGGATTCTTGGAGAGGTATGGGATCTCCCAACCTCATGTTAATTGTTAATCAACCAGTGCATTTTGATAGAATACTTAGTGAAAATTTGGGATTTCTTTCTCAATCTCCTGTTACTTTAGGTGGGAAGACTGTCTTAGTCAAATTTATGGTTATAGAGGACCCCTTGGACTTAAATATACTCTTGGGATGTGATTATGTATATGATATGAATGTTGTGGCAACTCTTTCGTGTGATGTATTTTAATCAAAATGGAAGAATTGTCACTATTGATCAGATAGAAATTTGTTATCCTTGTCATTACCTGAATTTATACCAGGTATATCCTTTGTCAATTCCTATTGTTTTGGTAGACACTACCTCGCCATGGGTGAATTATTTGGCCTCATATCCCTTATGTATAATTTCTACTCAGAAGAAGCCTTTATGCTAATATTTATCTTCTTGGGATTCAATCCCAGCAGTTGACCAGGTGATCAGTTCAATGGGGGAATTGGATCCCTCTCTCCACCCTAGTGGTCCAATTGAATGTTCAAATAAGTATTCTATATGGGATGACATACTTCCTTCAAATGAAATTTTCCTAGAGTATATGATACAGTCTGACATTTTTTTGGATGTTAACCTCATTGTAGTTAGATCCATCCTTGAATTATCTTTTGAGTATGATCGTACTGATGATCAATCCTCAGACATTCTTACTTTTGAGTATTTGGACTCTACTATAGAATGACAAGCCGGTGATCCTGAAGAGTTTGATTTTGTTTGTATATTTTTTGACTCCTACGATCTTGAGTCTATTCCTGCAGCCTCCATCACCTCTTTCAACTTTGGTATTCCTCTTGAGTTTGATCTTTTTGATTGTAAACCCTCATGCCTTGGCACTATAGAGTCTTCATCGGTTAGCTCTGCCTTGATTATTCCTGTTATTGAAGATAGTGAAGTTGAAAGTATTTCTACCAAAGTGACCTGTATCGGATCTTTTATTTTTTATATGATATTGGTACATTGTTTCTTAGAGACATGATTTTTATCTTGATTCATGGTTTATTACTGGTCCTTTTTGACATAATGCTCGATCCCTTCAATATTATTTGGAAACTTACATATAAGTGTAGGCTTCCCCTCTATTAGAATGCACTTCAACCTTGTGTCATCTGAATTTTCCATAATATCAAATCTGTTAGATATTGGTGATCTATCCATCTCTTTATGCATTTTCACCAATCCAACAACAAATCCTACCTAATATGGGTCACCATAGTCAACACCCCTATGCCATTTTGGTACCCATGCTGAGTTTTTCTCACATAATCGAGAGTATTTGTAGTTTTTCCTTAAATTTGAGAAGAAGCCTCATGACTTTCTTTCTTAGATATTTCTTCTCATTCCCTATAAGGCTCTCGCTTTCATGTTTAAGTTGTAACTTCATTTGCATCTACCCTTATTCCACTCATGTGCCTGAAGTTGATTTTCATGCTTTTATCTCGTTATATAAGCCCTCACATGTTCTCTCATTATCACTCATCCTTGTATCATTTTTTTCATTTTAACTTGACATCCTTTACCTGGAGGAGATACCCCCTAAGTGTCCTTATCTTTCTCATGTTCCTTGCACTATGCATAGGTCTAGTCTTTGTGCTTGGAGCTAGTTCCACATTCCCATGACACTCATTTCCTCCCATTATGAGCATTCTTCTAGATCTCCTTCAAGCTCATTAAAAATAAAAGGATACCATGAGTTGAATTGTTTAGGATCATTAAATTTTTACGAGAAAGGTATATGGAGTTCCCTTTAATCTCTTGTTAGACTCCTTAAAATTGACAAGATTGTCGAGTCATCTTGTTCACTTAGAAATTGTTAAAATACTTGAAGGAACATCCATATATGTATAAGTTTAACCCTTTTTTGGACCATGTGTATTACTTATGAAAAATGAATACTCTAGTTCACTGTGGCTAGAAGAGTTCTCCCTAGTTTTATTTTATCTCTTTTTCTTACCCGAGGACTAAATTTATGAGAAATGAACCCTTTTCATCTTACTTTTTATTTTTTGTGCTATGGTTTAAACATGAAAAATATTTTGAGTGCTTTTCATTTTATTATCATGCTCAATAAACTTTAGGAAAAAAGTATCGAGTTTATTTTTTTGCTTCCCCATACTGGCAAATCAATGGAACAACACGATTGGTATTGATTTCCTTCTCACTAAATAAACCAGTCAATATTTATGATTTTTTATTGAAGGAGCCTCTATATGGTGATAGTTTACCCCTTTTTCAGACCCGGCATACTAAATACGAAAAAGGAACACAATTATCCTGAGCTAAGATAGTTCTCCTTTGTATTGTTTTATATTTTTTTGGACATAGGGGACTAAATCTATGAAAACGTTAAACCTTGAAGCCTTCTTTAAGTTTTCTAGACTCTCTAAAATTGGAAAAATAGCGAGCATTAACTACTTTTGTCTCGACAAAAAATATACAGGATATGCCTTATCGAGCTTACTTCTATCTCTTTTTCGAGCTCGTTAAAAAATGAAGAAGGTATCTAAAAATAGAAAAGGGAAGGGAAGGGTATCAAATGGTTTATTCTATAATGGAATCAATTCAACTATGTCCTTGAATAAATCACCTATTTTAATTCTACCAAACAAGTTGGGTTCTAGTTTTATCCTTAGGATAAATCCTAATCTCATAGTTTTTACTCCGCTGGTTGGTTACTCTTCCAATCATATGGAGAGTCTATCAATTTCTCCTACATTGTATATTTGTATCATTGGTCCCTTTGTGTCTAAATATTCTTGACTCACTAGTGTGTCATGCTTGCTATTCAAGGATAAAACCTATTTCATCCATTCTGTAGTTTTCTTGAACTCATGTGTCAGCCACTACCTAGTATTAGTCCATTACATCATGTCTTCATTGGTCTATTTTGCAAGACTTTGTCCTAAATCCAAATCAAACCAGTCCTTGATTTTTCTCATGTTGGATGATGGAGGATTCCTTAACTCCTCCCTTCCAGTGGGTCTCTTCCCATAAACTTCAACTCATCCTACTCTGGGAATGAAATGTAGAGTTTTATACAGTACCTTGGGGATTACATTCCTCTGTGGAAATTTCAATCGCTATTGGGTAGAAGGAATACCTAAATTTTTTCTACTCGATGGATTATTCTAGTGTTTAAATTCAATACCATCTATTCACACCTGTAATAATGTACTAGGTACCTTGTGTCCCATTTTTCATCATTGGTGGGTTCCTTGTGTTTGTTAACATTTTACATCAATGACTAGTAATCAAGCGATATCCTCCATGTTCAACATCAACTCATTTATTTGCATGGTTAGGATTTTGTACCTTGATATGGTTTGGATTGAATACCTTCGTACAACAATAGTATCATCATATTTTTATATTTCCCAATTTGTGCAATACCATATAACACCTCATATGACACCTGGTGTGACATAGATCCACCTTATCTTTGTGTGGCTATGATCAGTTATTGAGCATGGATCCACACTGTTCATTTATGGCCATGACTCATCTATATTTCACATGGAACCACTTTATATTTTGTATGGCCATGGTAATTACACCAGTTATACATATGATGGATCTGCCTTGTATCTTCTGAACGATTTTTATTACATGAACATGTATGTACCAAAGATCAGATTGTCTAACATTTTCTTCTCTTTCAGGTAACTCATTTAAGCATATGATCTTGATTTATCCAGTTTCTTTGACTCCCCCAACTGTTTACTATTTATAATGTATTTAAGTTATCTTGTTACCCTCTAACCTCATACATTAAGGATCTGTAATAACAAAATTTGGCACTTCAATGTCCATGACGACACTTAAATGTTTTTTTGCATGATGATACTTCATGAAACTATTATAGCCCACCCCAATGACATTTAAGGATGGAATATCCATAATTGGGACCTTAGTAGGATGGCCTTACCTCATTCATGATTCATTCAACATTTATGAATCCCATGAACACATTTGAAGACCAAAAAAGCTCTTGAAAAACCTTGGAAAAGGAATTTTTCTTCATTTTTGTGGGAATATAATAAACCCACTTTATAACTTAGGATAAAATATTTAATCAATTTTGATTAATTTCCTACCCACTAACCTAGATAGTTGGCATTCACTTGCACTACATAGTCAACACTTTCCATATATACCCCAGGAGCACTTTAATCATGATTCTGGGTTGATCCTGTCCAATTTATTGACTACCAGAATTAGTAACTATGATTTCCTGTAGATTATGCCTTATTCTTCTTTTATCCAGCTTTTATGTGGATAAGGTAAAGCTAGTTAACTAGGAAACTTCTATCTTTTGTTGCCAACCCATCCTCCATGATTTTCTCTCCATTTTCTAGGATTAGAATTATTTTCCATCACTCTTGACAACTCCCTCATTATTTTTCTAATTTGTGAGTCCCTTGACTGATTTGGGAAGTGCTTTAGCAACCTATGGGGGTTTATCATATTTAGTGAGTCTATATTTTTGAGCTTAATGAGTTGTATCCAATACAAATAAATTTTACATATGAGGTATGTACTATTTATGTACACTATTATTCATCATTATTCAATGGAAGGATACACTCCAATATTCATCTCTCCATTCATGTGATTCAATCTATTTTCTTCTCTCTATTTTTCTTGTGTATGCTTATGAGAATTATCTTAGTAGAAATATCTATTTCCAGTTTTTATTCTTAACATATTTGATCATATAATTGGAGATTATATTTATACATGGTATCAGAGTGCAAGGTTTCTGAAGTTATATAGAGTTGAGGAGTGCATCCAGTCTCCTATCCTTCTCTAAACAAGACCTTGTTTAGCTTACAAGATTGTTCTCCTAGTTTTATTTTTTGCAGGTTGTAGAGAGTTTCCTATTGAGAGAATAAACTTATAAGTATGTATTATCCTTCATATATTATCATGAATGGAATCCAAAATTTTAATTCTATTACACTGTAAGGGACTATACAGAGTTACTCTAGCTTTGGAAAATGAGCCCAATGTTGTGATTGAGAAAGATAAGTGGAATAATAGGTTGGATGAAGCTTATGGATTTATTTTCATTTATGTTTATCCTAATATAATATTTCATATATATGTTTTCACCACTCCAAACCAAGTATGGAACAAACTTGAGTCTCTCTTTGGAGTTCAAGATGAGTTAAGAGTGCATCAATTGGAGATTGAGTTATTCTCAATGAGTCCAAGTAGTTTCGATTCTATTAAGGGTTTCTTCACCAAGTTCAAGTCACTTGTTATAATGCTCAAAAATTTTGGGATTGAGGAGAAATATTATCAATTAATCCTTTCCATTATTTCTAAATTGGGTCCTGAATACTCAGTGTTTGTGTCTACTTTTCATCTTACTAGCCTTGTTGTTTCTAATTGGAAAATTCCTTCTTTATGTACTTTCATTAATTCACTAAAAAAGGAGAAAGAAAAATTGATCCATATGGGTGATATTATATATTCCAATGGAAAGGATAATTATCTCATAGTTAAAGGAATCAAGAATATAGAATCCAAAGAAAATAAAATTGTGAAAGAGAAGGAGCCAAAGTCAGAAATTGAAGATGAAAGTTCGAAGCCTATTGATGAAGATTTGGTGAAGAAGGTTAGGAAGAAAGGGAGAACATAAAATTTATATTATTGAAAAAAGGGATTTAATACATAGAAAATTTAAAAAAAAAAAAATAATATGTACATCATGTCGCAGCTTCTTGAGAATCACAACATTGAAGTTCCAGATGAGCTAGAGAAGCATTGTCAAAACATTGTCATAGTGTGTAGTTCCAAGTGATATAAACTATCCCCTAAGTTCCAGAGTTAAATCCTTTTCTCATGTATATGATATAGATTCATTTTATGACATTAAAATCATAAATATCATATCCTTTCTTTGATAATACACATATTAGTCTCCTAGATGCATCTCTCAATAATTGTGATTTTTCACTAGATCCCTACTTGTCTTGAAGCAGCTCTTCCTCAATCCATAATAATTCTGATTTAGAATAATGTTTTCAGGATGATATAAATGTCATGAAATCATTCATACCACCATAAATACCATCTAAAATACCTCTGAATACTCCTAATACTATACAATTCCCAAGTTCACTAGTTGATTCCTCATTGGTCTCTTATGTAGTGTTACTTATATTACATGGTTTGAAGTCTTTCTTATCTTTCACTGGTTGGTTATTCATGACCTCGGTCATATTTGGACTGATATTACACATTTTGGGATCTATTATAAACACTTATTCTTTATATCTCAAGTCCATTTATCATTCATATCTTTTACACTCAATAGTTTTCCCCAGTTGCTCATAGTTTTCCTAGTCTAGCCCTATATCCTCATGGAGTACTGAAGCCTTTGTATTTTTTGTTCCATATGATAATTTTTATGATATATAATAGTTTTTTCAGCCTCATATAATATCTAGGAAGGTACTACATCATATTGGAATAATGGCATATGATTCACATCACAACTTTACAGCTATGCAAGGAATTGATTGTGTAACAAATTGTCTTAATTTTTGTACTCTTTGGGAAGGAGTATGAAAATATATATTTTCCATTTCAGATTTTGTTCAGATATCATTTTTTTTTAGTATCAATAAGCATTCAAATAATTCTCCTACTTCATCAGTTGATGAGATACAAGGAGTCCCTCGTCTTCATTCTTCCATATTCTACACTCTAGCGCATGATCATGGAGTTCATGATTTATTCATAAAGTGTTTCAAGAAGAAGTAGTTCATTCAAATCATTCAATTGAATATAAAGGCATACTGAATGCATGTTATTTCAAATTTTGTGCCTTTTCCTTTCTTGAGGGAGGATTTTCCCCATGTGGTTTTGCCACTTTCCTCACTTTTCTAGACATGAATAATTGTAAAGGGTGACCATAGCCTTGTTTTTGGGCCATATATACACCTATATATAATTATAAAGTTATAATTAAAGGGGGTGTGGGAATATAATAAAACCACTTCATAACTTAGGATAAAATATTTAATCAATTTTGATTAATTTCCTACCCACTAGCCTAGATAATTGGCATCAACTTGCAGCACATAGTCAACACTTTCCATATATACCCCATTATCACTTTAATCTTGATTATGGGTTGATTCTTTCCACTTTATTGACTACCAGAATTAGTAACTATGCTTTCCTACAGATTCTTCCTTATTCTGCTTTTATCCGGCTTTTATGTGGATAAGCTAAATCTAGTCAACTAGGAAACTGCTATCTTTTATTACCAATCCATCCTCCATAATTTTATCTCCATTTTATAGGATTAGCATGTTTTTCCATCACTCTTGACAAATCACTCATGTTTTTTCTAATTCGTGATATCCTTGACTGATTTGGGAAGTGCATTAGCCACCTATGGGGGTTTATCATATTTAGTAAGTATATATTTTTGAGGTTGATTAGTTGTATCCAATGCAACTTGATTTTACCTATGAGGGATGTAATATTTATGTAAAATATTATTCATCATTATTCGATGGAAGGATACAATCCAATATTCATCTCTTCATTCATGTGATTCAATCTCTTTTCTTCTCTCCATTTTTCCTGTGTATGCTTGTCAGAATTATCTTAGTAGCAAGATCTATTTCCAGTGTTTCTTCTTCGTAGATTTGCTCATAGAATTAGAGATTATATTTCTACATTATTTACCCACATGCTGGTTGCATATGCCTCCACTAGAGTGTGACGTGCTAGTTTCCCTTGTTCCACTAGAGTGTGCCAAAAAAATACATAAACAAATATAAAAAATATCAAAAAATGTGTGATTTTGGAACCATCTCCTCCGTTGTAACTACTTACTCATTGACCATTTATTCTTCATTTTCTATATAACAGAGGGAGAGGGGAGCATGAATGGGATATTAGCCCATTATAATATTATGCTGGAATTTTTTTTATTCTCTTCCCTCTCACTTGTGCCCTATTTTCCATCTACCCCTAAAGCACTGCTTGGAGGTCAGGATTCTTGCAAGAGAGAAGAAGGAGATCTAGAATTGAAGGTTTCATGAGGTCCCTTGATTTAAGGAATGTATTATGCACTTTCTTCATTGTTTAATAAAATATTATACATTCCTCCCTTTCCAAATCATTATGTGCAAGTATATCTCAGTTTTGATTACTTATTGAGGTTTATGAGATCAATACTTTATGTTATTTTGAATAAAAATCTCTTATATGTAGTCAAATTAGTTTCAGGAATGTCTTGAAGGGGTTTTGTAGGTTACTTGATTGGAGAAAAAGAGGAGGACTTAAGGAGAGGATTGGACCAACCTCTTGTTTGTGATGTACATACCCTCTTAAATTATTAACCTTTTTCTTAGTTGTTGTATTTGCAGAATAGTTAATGTCTACATGTTAACCCTAGTATGTTGGTAGCCTCACCCCAACCATAGGAGCACTTTCCCTAACAACACTTTCTTACAAGGATACACCTTTGTTTTGAAGCACAAATCAGGAAGAAAAAATCAGGTTGCATATGTTGATTCAACACACTGTTCTTTTGAAAACCATGGAAAATAGAGTAAATGGGTTTGATGTATTGAAGGATCTCTATGCACAAAATAACTATTTTTGGGAGAATGTGGATAAGTTGAGGAATCCAGGTTCCAATAACATGGATCTTATTCATATTAATTCTTTATGCAAGATAGCTACCTCTTCAAAGGAAAACAATTATGCATTCTAATTGGTTCTATAAAAGAAAATATTATCAAAGAATTTCTCAGTAGAAACTTGGCAATAGATTTTGGAAAGAATAAGACATTAGAATTAATTGAATATAAGTACTACTAGTCGAAGATGAAAAATTATATAACCATGCATGTGATACGGTGAAAAAATTGTCAAATGGATAAAGGACATTGACATAATATAGGGTTGTACATGCCATTACTAGTGCCCATAGACCCATGGACAGATCTAAGCATGGACTTTGTGTTAGGGATCCGAAACACATTGTGAGATAATGACTCTATTTTTTTGGTTGTTTATAAATTCTCTAACATTGATCAATAAATTACTTGCAAGAAAACTAATGATTCTTAAGGGTGGAATAGTTGTTTTTTTTCCAAAAATTGTTAGATTACATGGTGTTCCAAAAACTATTACCTTTTGATAGAGATACTCGATTCTTGGGTCATTTTTTGAGAATTTTATGGAAGAAAATGGGGACTAAATAATAGTTCAAGATATCCTATCACCCCCAAACAAATGGGAAAATGAGGTAGTAAATTGGAGTTTGGGAAACATGTTACAGAAATGGTTAGAGAGAATCCCAAGCAATGGGATTTGGATTTACCTCAAGAAAAATTTTCCTACAATAGTTTAGTGAATAGATATATAGGTAAATATCCATTTCAGGTTGTTTATAGTAAAAATCCTATGGGTGTCATATATTTGGTGCAAATACCACTTGGGGAGAGGATCAGTGATGATGGGGAAGCATTTTCAAAAGACATTCAATAGTTGTAGCAACAAGTGAGACAAAATCTGCATGTCAGTAATGAGAAAAGAAAAATTATAAGAGATGTTCACCAATCACATCAGGTAATAAATGAAGGTGATTTGGTGATGGTTTATTTATGGAAATATCAGTTTACTATAAAAACCTACCACAAATTGAAGTATAACAAAATTGGTCCTTGCAAGATTCTTAAGAAAAATCATGACAATGCTTATAAGGTCGATTTACCAGATGATATTGATATTTCCCCTCTATTTAACGTTTCTTATTTATATATATTCCATGGGGATGGGTAATAACATTGAGGTGGAGGTGGATTGGAAATTATCCATTTTGAGAAAGAAAAAGGAAAATATTGTTCATATTTTAGATAAGGAAACCCTTCATACTTGACAAGTTCAATACAGCTGATAGTTGGTTCAATGGGAAGGCTTAGAAATAGCAGATATTACATGGATTATAGAGGGGTAATTTCTAAATGTAGATCCCATTAAGAGGAATTGGTTTAAAGACAGTAATTTGCACGAGCTGTGTTCTTTTCAACCAGAGGAAAATGATGTAGGTATTTCAAAGGCTGAAAAAATGATGCATGGATTTCTGAGGGTCATAAATTTTGACTCAGTTATCTGTTTGAGCTCAAATGTAATAATAATTTGTTTTTCTAAGTGTTCACTATAGTTATCAATGAGATTCTTTTTATCATACCTTTTTTCAACACTTTTCTAGGGCCAAATTTCTTCATATAAGTCCTAAACTTAGGGTTTTAGTGTTTTTGTGGGTTTTCTTAAATTTGTAATTATTAGTTATATATTAGTTTAATAACCTAATAATAAAAGAGAGTTGAAAACTATTGTCACTCTAGTTAGTTTTTAGTTTTTTTTTTTAAAGTAAGAGAGATTATTGAATTAAAGATGAAAAAAAAGGTTACTAAGCATGGGCCTTCTTTGCAGCCAATCCTAACACACGAGGCATCCTAGAACTTGAAAGATTTACATGATTGTCTCTGCCCAATAGTTCCCCCACATAATTTCCAAAAATATCCCCAATAGGAAAGGCCTTACAACTGTATATATAGAGAAGATAACAGACACCCTTCTACAAACCCTAATAAACTGACAAGCGGCTGACCAACCGACATGTCTACATGACTAAAAATAAAACTATTATTTACTGTAGAATATAACATAAAACCCATAAATAATAAAAATCACTACTATGATATGAGCCACCAATCTAGAATCCAAAGAGGTGTGCAACCACTGCCGCTAGAGAACAACATAGGGGGGATCCCTCCTATCGACCACCTAGGGAGCCTCGTCCACTGGGTGTTCACCCTAGAGCACCGTGGGCACCGGAGGGATCAAGATGCTGAGACACTTCAGGAGCATTTCCACCTTGAAATTCATATGCTTGAGGTTGGATTCACCACCGGCTCCCAATTTCTCCAAATACCCTAGCTTGACTTCTTCCACTTCCTTATCCCAAGTCACCCGACCAATGAGGCTCTTCATGATCCAGAAAAGAGCCACATTCTTTTCATACTAGGTTTCGTATCCCATTGAGTGTCCTAGATCAAGAATATAGTATTCCACCTTGCAATGGTCCTCTTGCAGGGTCTCACTGTCCAAAATCACCCATGGGTTCTGCTTGACCTCATTCACCCGCTATTGAATTTCCCTGGGAAGGCCTAATTCAACAATCTGATATTCCCACAAAGCCTTGGTCTGGGATCAAGTTCCTCATCCAATTTCCTCCAATCGCTTTGCCATACATTTACCCTTTCCCTTACGACTGGCTGAGCTCATCCTGCCTCATCCTCTCAGATAATTCACCACACTACACTTCAAACCGATTCTTATAAGAACACAGATGGAAACAAAAGTCATCACAAGATCATCATGGGAAAAAATCCCAGAGCCATAGGTCCTTAAATAAAAGTTTCCAACCCTCTAGCATCATTCCTTTTATACAACTCATGATGGTCCAGGTACCATCTGCAGTATGATGATCATAAATATATAGTAGGGCTCACAGCTTCCCACTTTGTGCATTCATTCTTTCGCACTGGTGAAAATATGGTGATGTTAAGTGGGGGGAATGTGTAATTAAACCTCCTACACTCATCATATTGCCACCCATGGTCTTTCATTGCATCTGCGTGCCCTTACCAGAGGTACGGTGCCACCCCTTAAGCTAATGGTTCAAAGAGCATGATTTCCATGCATGTCCTGGGACATGAAATTGGCACACCTAGCACATACCATCAGATCTGTCACCTCCCTCCAATATCTAGCCTTGACATCTTGGCAGTTCTCTATACTCCAGCCTGCCAATTGATCCACCATTGTTTTCCCTTGATGACAGACATGAGTTAAATTCATATCCATCCATTCACAAAGAATTCCTTGGAGGGATTCCACCCTTTCTTAAATACACCATGACCGAGCCACCTTGGGGCTCCGTGATCCATTATGGATTTTGATGGCCATTTGAATGACCATATTAGAGTCACCATCAATAATACTGGGAAACCATGCATGGTCTTTGAGCATGGTTAAGCCCTGGAGGATACCATCTATTTTTGTTGCATTGTTTGTCTCCCAGCCAATGTAACCATAGCCAAAACCCAACATCCTTACTCTATAGTCCTTGATGATAAACCCATAGTCTGTTGGGCCTGGGCTACCTTTGAAGCCCCATTGAAGTTTAGTTTAAAGACACCCTTCGATGGAAGCAACCACTAGTTCGCACTCAGAATTTACTTAGAGCTTCTAGTTTTGTTGGGAATCAGTTGATTTGTGTGAGACACACCCCAATTTTGGAGAATGATTTTCTTAGAAGAACTTGCATCCCAATCCGATTCATTCCAAGTCTCTGTCCTTATGATTTCCTTGGATTTGGTCAGAATTGCCTCCCATACTTTTGCAACCAGGTTTTGTTTCCCTTGGAATTTTCTCACCTTTTGTTCCCTCCATAATTGCCATGTCACAAAGTGGGGGGAATAATCCCCAAACATGGTTTATAATGGATTTAAAGAAAGGGTTGCAGGACCATTCACTAATTGTTATGTCCGGGCATTGCCATATCCTATATGATTTCTTGAAGACTCATGCCCCCCTATCCCATATTGAGGATGTGAACGCATAGGAGTCCAAGAGGTGGCTGGTTGTCTCATATTCTCCTTCACACAAGTAGCATCAGTAAGGGCCCATCAACCCTCTTTTTATGAGATTTTCACCGGTTAAAATTTTGTTCTTCATTACCAACTAACTGAAATTTGCAATCTTGGGCCAGGGTTTTTTCTTCCAAATATTTCCCCATTTGTTTTCTTTGGGTGGTTCAATAGCATTAATTAGGATGTTGTAGGCTTGTTTAATTGTGAAATACCCTGATGGGATATACCCCCTTCAGAGTTTATCCTCCCCTGGGTGAGTTTTGATCCTTTGATTGTCCAGGGCTTCTAAAATTCTATCCACCTCTTCAATTGATCACATGCATTCCCACCAGTCTTTGTTCGCCCTAGTCCTGAATTCCTAGGGGGCGGTCTGTGGTTTCTAGAAGTCACTTCCTAGGGTCAAACCTCAGGTGAGGCATTCTCCATGTATATGATGGAATTCATCCTCCTTCCCCAAGGGTGGAATTTGTTTCCAGGAGTCTCCCCATATCTGGGTCGTCCTATCATTCCTTACCTCCCAAAATATGTGGGATTGAAAAAGGTCTCTCCCTTGCCAAGCTATTTGCCTATCTGAAACCCTCATTTGTCTTCCAAGAACCGGATCGAGTTCTTTTTATCCCAACCCTCCACATATTTTGAATGTCAAATTTTCCCAAGGCTCTTTGTCCTACATGACCCATCTCCACCAGATTTTTGTTCCACTTACTATACTTTATTTCTCTAGGTCTCTCAGGCCCATCCCTCCCTGGATTTTTGGAGTGCATATCATATCCCAGCTGAGCATGGGCCATTTCCTCTTTTCAATGTTACCACTCCACAAAAACTCCCTTTGAATTTGTCAAATTTCCTTAAGAATCATCTTCGGGGCCACCAAGGTGGATAGGAGGTAGGAAGGAATTTCTTGGAGGATAGACTTTACCAGAACTAGCTTGCTTTCAAAATTTATAGGACATAGAGTCCAATTTGTCAGGTGTTTTTTCATATTATCCAAGAGCTCTCTCCATGAACCTTTTTTTTCTAGGCCTGTCACCACGGGTGTGCCCAGGTATTTGGATGGAAGGGAGCTCTCCTAGAAGCCCATTCTACATATATTTCTTCGGGAAAACCTTGAGGTATTGAAGAATAAGAATATATATTTCTGGGCATTAATCTCCAAACCTAATGCCAAGCCGAAATCTAAAGACATGTCGTGAATCACCAAGATTCTTGGACAAAAGGGTAGCTTGTAAGCATTGTATCATCGACAAATTGTTGATGAGTATGCTTCTCTTCCTCAAGATGGAATTTAAGTCCTGTTAATTCATCATTCTCCATTGCATGCATCAGAGCCCTCCCAAAATCCTCATCCATTAGGATAAAAAGGAAAGGGGATAGGGGGCATCTCTTCCTGATTCCCCTCGAAGGTCGGAAGGTACCTGATGTAACCCAATTAATCAGGTTTGAGTAGAAAGTTGAATTTACCAAGTGCATGATCAAATCAATCCATCCTCCCATAAATCCAAAAGCTTCAAGCATACACCTCATGAAGTGTCAATTTAGCTTATCATATTCCTTGTCTATGTCTAACTTGATCAACATTCCTGGCATTTTTTTCATTCTTAAAGAGTGGATTAATCATGCACCAGGATGATTCCATCCATTATCTATCTTCCCTCGACAAAACCCAATTTCTCTGGAGAGATAATCCTTGGTAACAAGGGCTTAAGAATATTTTCTATAATCTTGGTGGTGATTTTGTAAATCACATTGCACAGACTGATGGGTTTTCATTTGTCCAGGGATTCCCCTCCTTCACATTTTGGAATAAAAGTACTAAAGGTCGCATTGAACACTAGGAGAAATCTCTTGGTTGACCTACAGTCTTCCACAATTCTCCAAACCTCCATTTTTATGAGGTCCCAATAGCAATGAAAAAAATTAATCATGAATCCATCAGGGCTCGGGGCTATCCCTTCCCTCTTTTGAAACACCACCTCCTCCACTTCATAGAGGGTTATGGGTTTCATCAAAATATCATTTTGCTCAGTGGATACTAAACAAGGAATGAACCTAGTAATTGATCAATATCAATACTTCTCTCCGGTCTTGGGTCTGACATAATTTATTTGAAGAAATTGTTTAAGGTTGTCTCTATTTCTTCTCTGGATTCCACCCATTCCCCTCCCATGTTATTTAGAGATTATATTTTGTTTTGCATCCTATTCTGAACAATAGAGCGATGTAAGAACGTTGTGTTTCTTCCCCCCTCCTTTATCTAGCGGTTTCTGGATTTTTGCCTCCAGAAAAATTTCTCCTATGGGTTAAGCCTTTGTTCCTCTTCCCTCAGGTTTTGAGTGTATCCATTCATCATCCCTATTGATTGAATCTCCTATAGTCACATCTCTAGGGTTATTTTATCAACAAAAATATTATCTAATTCCTCCCTGTTCCATTTTTCACTTTTGGATTTCAAGGCCTTCATTTTCTGCTGAAACTTATACATACTCAGTCCTCCTTCTTCACTCATCTCTTCCCACCAATTTTTTATCTTTTTTTTAGAACCTGAGTGATCTAACTAGAATTGTTCCAGTCTGAACAAATTCTTGAATTGGGATCCCAACCGACTACATATTAACTCTATGGGCTAGTGGTCTGAATGAGCTCCTCGAAGGGTAGATGAATGGATTTCACTTCCCAAATATATGACTGACTCTGAGAACTGGAAGCTATATGGTTTTACCCCTCTCTTTTATTGTTCCAAGTGAACCATCCTTCACCTAGAATTATGTGAACCAGTGGAAGGTCCTCAATGGTATCTCTGAATACCTCACACTCTTCCTCCAATCTACGACAGCCAAATTTCTCCTCCTCCAAGGACGTAATGAGATTAAATTCCCCTCCCGTAATCTAGTGTCCATTGGTCCTACGATCATTGACCCTTCGTAGGGTTGTGAGGAAATCTCTCTTCTCCCCTAGATTATGGGGGCCATAAACATTCATGATCATTACTTCTATTGGAAAACCAATCACTTTAAATTCCACTAATAAAAGCCATCAACTACCCTGGAAGCCTCCCAGGGACACCCTAGTAGGATCCCACATGATCCCTAGGCCTCCCTCAAATCCTATAGCATCGATTCCCATTCCCTCACTCCAATTCCAAATTTTCTTGCTAACTTCCTCTATTCTATTTTCTAGGCATTTTGTTTCCTAAAGGAAGACAATTGTCGGGTTTTGTCTCTTGATCTTCTTACTTAGGGTTCTTACCTTCAGCAAGTTGTTCAAGCCCTAGATATTCCATGATAAAATATTCATTAGGGAGTCCTAATGCCACCTTTACCATCGGGTATTGTCCCGATTCTACTAACTTCTTTCTTGATTCTGCATCTCTCTATTTGTTTGATTTTTTCCCAGCCTTCTTGGTAGGTACTTAGAATGTATGTTTCATCTCCTTGTGATATCTCGAGCTAATCCCTAGTTGGTTTGAGGCTCGGTCCCTGAGAATGGCCTCTTTCAGCAGTATTACTTGTTCTTGTGGAACATAGCCTTTCCCTACTTCTGTGCAATCCTTCGCAATCCCTTCCAGATCTAGGTCTCCAATTCCATATCCTCCCCTTTGTCTCCTATCTCTCGATCTTCTTTAGTCTACTCTTCTTGATTCCAATCCTCTTCCATAGGACCCTTCTGTTCCTACGTCATCTAGGGTGTTTCATTCCTTTTCTCTTCCTTGGCTTGGTTTCCTTCCTTAGATTCCATGGTATATTCTATAAGGTCTTCAAGGATGTCAAATTTGTTTGAGGCTATTGGTTTCTTGTGGATGTCCTAAATCTCCTATCTTATGTCTCCTCTTTTATAGGATGGGGCCTTTGAAAACCCTAATCCTTTTGGTATTCCTCCTTTCTTTCCCCACCGACCTTTGGGATACTAATTGGTAAATACTTGAAGAGATGCCCGTATTCATGGAACCTTCGACATTGAAAAGGGGTATGCTAATAGTCTAGGGTTTGGATCCATTCCTCATCCTCCCATGACATTCGGATTTCTTCTAGAAATTATTTCGATAGATACATGTAGACACATATCCTTTTATATGTCATATAACTTTGAGCCCTGGTTTTTTTTGAGATATTTACAAATTTCCCTAGGGTATTCCCCAGATCTTCCAAAATATTTAGATCTTTGTACTCACCTACAAATGAATACAATCTATTCTAGATTGGAGAAACCTTCATATTATCCTTCTTGTCTGAAGAAATATTCTCCTTCTAGGGTCATAACAAAAGGCTAGTAGAGTAGAAAAAATACAGCCCTCCATCCAACATCCTATTCCAATCTTCTAGGTTTAGGAGGGAAATGGTGAAAAACCCTTTCGATCCTAGAAGGAGATCATAGTGTCCCTTTGGTTTCCATGTCTGGTTGATGCACCATAAAAGGGATTTTTCTGACGGCTGAAGATGCACAAACTTCCCAATCAGAGTGTGGTCTTGCATGAATTGGATATTTTCTCATATCTTAGATGATTTAACTAGCATGGTGGGAATCAAGGCCACTTTAGGCATGCACTGCCCTAGTTTCCTAACCATTGGTTTCTCCACCTTATTACGATCTATATTTATTGGGATATATCTGAGCTTTAGGTCGGTTGGTTCATGGGCTCAGCAGGTACCCAAGCCTCCCCCACTGCCCTCTTCCATTCTTCCATCAGACCTCCCTCCTTCCGAAAACCCCACTCAATCCTTCCTCCTATAAGTTATCTATCTGGAGAAACCCTCCATGCATTCATATTTTAGTTAGTGTTCAGTTTTAGAGTCATGTGAAAATTTTCTAAAATTAGCAATTTTCAAAAATCTGATTTTTCGAAAACCTCAGATAGTATTTATAAGGGGTTGAACCTTCATTGTAATAGTTAGGAAGGAGAAGCAACAAAATATAGTTATTTTTCCATTCTTGTGTGTTTGCATGGTTTATAGATAATTTGAATGACTAAAAATATATTGGCTACATCATCTCGTATCAGAGCAAGAAGATGGATGGAAAAGAAAGAGGAAGAGAAAGTCTTTCTCAAATGTGTAGAGATATGCAAAACCTTCAAAGTCAAGTAGCATATATTACAAACATGTTGGATAATAAAATAATAATACAAAGAGAAGCATTTGATGATTATACAAACCAAGGATATGTATATAAGCATATAGAACATGCAACAAAAAAGTAGGGCACATGTCTTTTGAACAAAGGATGCTCAAGGCTCTAGAAGGGAGAAATGATGGAATCAAAATGGAAGTTTCAGAATATGTAGGGAGTCTTAAACCACAGAAGTTAATAGATTGGTTGAAATCCATGGAATTTTTTTTGAATGGAATCCTATGATAGAAGAAAAGAAGATGAAATTTGAATGCTCCAAGTTGAAGGGTCACACTAGTGGGATCATGTGCAGAAATACAAAACAAAAAAAGGAAAAGACAAATAAGAGCTTGAATAAGATGGAAAAAAATGTGGGATACTTTTTTGTCAATGTACTATGCACAACCATTTTTATATATACTTGAAACAAATCCTCTCCACCATGGAGGAATTCACACATGAGTTCTATCAATTTTCCATTTGTGTGGCTCACCAAAAAAATGATGGGTAATTAGCTATAAGGTATGTGGATTTTTTAAATTTTCTATTCAAGATGAATTGAAAATGCATAGGGTTCTCAATGTGGAAGAGGAATACTTTTTATCCTTAAGTCTAAGGAAAACAAATTGACAATTTTCTCGAAGGAATAGATGATCAAGGAGGGGCACATTGTCTTCCTCATGTGGTGGTTTTAATTATGGCATAGGAGAATCATCCTAAGGAGATGAGAGAGAAAATATATACTCAAAAAAGATAACCTGAAACAACCATAAGGAATATTATTTCATAGGTCTATAGGTTATGGTGGTGGTAGAGGAATAATTTATTGGTGTTTTAGGTGTGGTGTAGAGGGTCATCGAGCATTTGAATGCTCAAATTATAACATGCAAGAGTTGAAGCAAAGACAATGACCTAGTTTAAATTTGGTCCAAGTTGGTAATGAATAAGAAAGAGTTGAATCTGAATCCTTGCTTGGTATGGGGGAAAATCTCATGATATAGAGGTCAATGGTGATTCCCAAAAAATATCAAAGGCATAGTAGAAGTAATGAAATTTTGTGGTTTCTGACAAATATTTTTTGAACCAAGTGCACTTTTGGCCGAACAATATTTCAAGTTATTGTTGATACTGGAAGTTGTGAGAATATGGTTTCCAAAGAGATGGTAGATAAGTTGAAATTACACAGCGAAACACATCCCCATCCTTACAGAAGTGCATGGTTCAAAAAAGGAAATGAACTCACAATTAATAAAAGATGTTGATCAAGTTTTCCATTGGTAAGAGTTATAAAGATGAAGTATGGTGTGATGTCATTATGATTCATGCATGCCATATATTATTTGGGAGGACTTGGAAATATGACAGAACATTCATGCATGATGGATGGAATAATACCTACACCTTTTAGAAGGATGGATCAAAAGTATTATTATTTCCCCTTAAACATGAAGTGAAAGCTGAGAATATGTTGTCGGAAAGAGATATTTTTAAAGAAATTAAGGAAACATGATTATTCTATGCAATAGTAGTGCAAATAGAAGTCGAGGAAGGCATACCAATACCTATTGAAGTGGCCAAGGTACTAAAATAATATGTTGATATTATCGCTAATGAACTACCTCATGGCCATCCACCAAAAGAGGGATATTCAGCATCACATTGATCTGAACCCAGGATCATATTTACCTAATCATACATCTTACATGTTGAATCCTACACAACATGCATAGCTCAACTAGCAATTGACTGAGCTTATAAAGAAAGGTGTGGTAAAATGAGTCCCTATTGTGTACCAATATTGTTGACTCCTAGAAATTATAATATGTGGAGGATGTGCATAGATAGCATACAAAACAATAAAATTACCATCAAATATTAGTTTCCTATACCATACTTGGATGACTAATGGATGTGCTAGCTAGAGATAAATATTTTACTAAAATTGATATGCGAAGTGGTTTCCACCATATCTGAATTCGCAAAGGGGATGAATGGAAAACTTCCTTCAAGACCACGGTTGGACTATATGAATGGATGGTGATGCCATTTGGGATGTCCAATGTACATAGTACCTTCATGTAGTTGATGAATATTGTGCTTCAATATTGGTAATTTTGTTGTTGTTTATTTTGATGACATTACAGTTTTCAGGGGAAACAAAGAATATCATTTACAACATATAAATATTATACCAAAGACATCGAGAAAAATATATATTTATTGCAACCTAAAGAAATGTAGGTTCATATAAGAAAGTTTGGTATTTTTAGGTTTTGTCATCTTAGCAGAAGGAGTCAAGATGGATTTAGAGAAGGTCAAAGTAGTTTTGGAGTGTCCTAGTCCTAGGAGAATTTTAGAGGTAAGAAGTTTTCATGGGTTGGTCACCTTTTACAAAACAAATATTCAAAATTTTAGCAGTATTATAGCATCCATTACAGATTGCACCAAAGGAATGAAATTCAAGTGTACCAATGAAGCTGATGGAAGTTTTAAATTTATAAAGAAGACAGAAACTAAGGAATCTATATTACCCTTACCATATTTTGATAAAGTGTTTGAGGTAGACTATGATGCCTCAGATGTAGGAACTGGAGTTGTACTTAGCCAATATAATGTGCCACTAGTAATCCCTAGACATATGTGATGTGGTTATTTGTAATTATTGTGGCACTAGTTGCTTGGGCTATGGACTAGGGACATTATTATCACTATAATTTACCTATAATTAAATAATATATTAACATGGAAAACAAACATGGTTGGGGGGGTCTTAGATTCTACATGCGAGGGGGTTGGGGGGTTAGGAGTTGCTGATCTTCCTATCATTACTGTATGTTTCATACTTTTTATTTTATTGGAATATGGAGGTCCTAATACACCTATTTGATTCTTTGCATGCACCCATCTAGGCATGAGCCCATGATACCATGCACCCATGCACCCATCCATCCATGCATCCATGCACCCATTCACCCATGCACCCTCACCTTATGATAATATTCCCTATCTGAGTTGTCTTTAGTTAATCAAAGTAACTTTGGGGTGAAATCGAGTTACCTTCAGCTAGTTGGAGTGATTTGTGTTATATTTTTAATGGTCATACAAGATCTAAAACATTTAGCATTATAACATAATAACCATACGCAAAGGATCACTGAAAAAATACAAGTACAACAACACAAAACAACACAAATATTTATCTCGGGAAACCCTCATGGGGAGAAAACCTAGCAAAACTTCCTCTATATATAATTCAACCAAGTACAGTGTAAAACCACAAGAACAAGAATAGGTCCTCTTCTTCCATAGTATACTCTCTATGTCTCTCTCTTATGCAATTCTTGAGTGTAAGGTGTGTCATAATGAGAGAGGCACCTCACATATTTATATTCATTGGGTGAGTGACTCAACTAACTAACTAGGTCGTTCAGGTTCTCTAATTAGGGACAACCTACCTAGGAAGATTCAAAATACATTTTATATATTACTTTTGTGGGTTTTATTTCCTCGACTTATAACAAAGGGTTTACCTCTTGACTTTTACATGACCAGTTACCTCATGAATGGAGGAATACCATCTCTGAAGGAGAATACAACAAAAGTAAACGAGAATATCTTCTGAATTTACAATACTTTAACACTCCCTCTTAACTAGGAAGATATTCTACATCAAAAACAACCATCATCACAACCTTACAACTGACTAGTGAATATCCATATGTCATAGGAATTTTTGGAATAGGGTCATGCATATTCATAATCAATATCAGTATGAGAATACTGGATCATCTTCTAGAACCTCAGTATGTAAATACTGAACCATCTATGAGAATTGGACCATCTTCTGCAACCTCAGTATGTAAATACTAAATCATCTATGAGTACAAGATCATCTTCTGCAACATAAATATGTGGATACCGAATCATATTCTATGAATACTAGATCATATTCTGCAACATCAGTATGCATAAAATGATTCATCTTTTGTGTGTATTGGGTCATCTTCTCCAACATTAGTATGTGGATACCGAATCATCTTCTGCAATACCAGGAAGTGGATACCAAATCATCTTTTGCCATATCAGTATGTGAATACTAAATCATCTTCTGAATACTGAACCTTCTTCTGTAACATCAGTATGTGAATACTGAATCTTCTTCTGTCACATCAGTATACAAATACTAAATCATCTTCTTCAACATCAGTATGTGAATATTGAAACATCATTTGCAACATTAGTATGTAAATACTGAAATATCCTCATCTGCATCATCAATATGTAAATATTGAAAAAAAAACATCATTAGCATGTTAGTGCTAAAGAAACATCATCATATGCATTATCAACATAGAGATGATGGAACATCATCATCGTCAACAACATACAAATGTTGAAACAAAATCATCATCATCAACACAAAGTGTTGTGATTTCAACCACATCAACATTATCAACATAGGGTGTTGGAAAAAAAACCGCATTAGCATCATTAACACAAGGTGTTGGGACCAAAACTACATCATCAACAACAACATACAAATGCTAAAGCAACATCTCATCAATATCAGTATAGAAATACTGAAACTACCTCACTATCATCATTATAGAAATACTAAACCTATCTTATCATCATCAATATAGAAATAATGAACCCACCATATCATCGGTATGAAAATACTGAACTTGCCATATCAACCTTCCTATGGCTTGGGGTACCACAATAGACAGAGTAACCGCAGAAAACAATCATTTCCCATATGCAAGAGAAACCAAACATCTAACACTAAAGGATCTCGAAACATACCTTATTCCAGATAGTTGATGTAGATCCCCTTTGAGCTTTTCCACTCTCACTTGTATTAGCAATTTTCTCTCTCAACATTCAGCAAATAAGACAAGCATGCTATATAATTGTGTTATACATACTCTATAATATATAATCAATAACATATAATCATTTAAAAGCATCCATAGATTCAATACTCATTTAAATACACATTATTGGACAGGAAAATATATTTCTATTAATATAAATCAGAGATTACAATAGTGACAACCTCTGTCGACACGTCTGCAAACCGAAGAAACTAAGTCGTCCATCTGGGCTTCCACCACTTCAATCCTCCATCGCTTGATATCAAGCTCACAAGAAAAGGCAAGCTTGGGAATAACACAAAGTGCTCCAAGGGACAAAGGGATGCAGACTCAAGTATAAGCTCCAGCAACAATGGACTATAGTTTTCTTTCTCTTCAATTCCTCTTATTTCAATGTATCCAAAGGGTTCCTTATATAGTACTTCAATGGGGTAATAGAAGGTCAAATCCGATAGATCTCAAGGAATATGGAAGGCCAAGAGACAAGTGACTCAGATCCACATCAAGGAAAACTCCAAAACTATTTGGCCTTTTGTACACATCCTGATTTACACGGGTTTGAGGGTCATATCCGCGTATATAAGCGAGAATAGGTTTAAAAGTTGTGTATAGAAATTAATGCATGTTTTTAGGGATGATATTGGAAACATCAAAGGTACAAAAATGGTCCATGGGGTCTAAAGAGTCTGTAGAGGGATAGGGAAGGCCATAAAGGTGTGATCCACCATGTGTGGTAAAATCAGCTGTAACATATGCCCCCTAATGTGTGAGGTCACAAGGGTGATACGATGGATGAAATACATTATAAGTCCATCCAAGAAGTGGAGTGATGAAGAACCAGGTGGAAGAACCAGCCATCCAACAGTATAATACAATGATCAATCTCTGCACATAACTGTAGGTAGATATAGCAGTCCCGGATACATAAGAGTACAATGGCCATGAATAGGAATGATACAAAATATGACATGTGTGGTCACTGCCATGTACAATATAGATAGATAAGAATATCCATGATGAAGATATACAAAGGATCATGGTCTCCATGAAATTTGAAGATATATAATGGATCAAGATCTCCATAATGGCTGAAGATATATGTCATACACTGTAATCAAGTCACGAGAGCTGAAATATCATGAACACTGGTACAATCAAGGAGGTAGCATACCATAAATGCCACCAATCTGGAAATTATTCTACACAATCCCCTACGAGTACATTTCCTACTATGTGAATAGAGGTGTCGAGGTCGAACATAGTATTCCATCGTCTGATTACCGATCATATTTGTATACCGTTAACAGACGCGAGATCACCCACCGATAATGAAAATGGGAATCAAGGTACTAGAGTGCAATCTAAAAAGTGTGAATAAATGTGTTGAGGTCGAACACTTAAAAGAATCCATTGATCAAGGGACATTTATTTATTCCCAAAAATGTTGATGGTGAGAGAACCTGCCACTGATGACTGCAAGTCTCAAGGCACTCAAAATGACTCTAGACTCCTATCCTAGAGTAAATGATTTGAAGTCGATGGGATGAAATCCGTTGGAAGGAGGGCATTAAGGAATCCCCCATCATCCAACATGAGGTACTCAAAAAAGTTGTATAATGTGGAAGGAATCGATCATAATGTGCACGAACCAGTACCAATACCGGGAATGGTCGACATGCAAAGTCAAGAGAACAGAGGAATGGGTGACTCAGGCTTCAACTTTCTTTGAAAAAGAGCATAAAGGAAAATGGTGACTGAATGTAGGCAGCATAGACTCGATATACAAAAACTAGGACATCTCTGCAACACAGGAGGCATCGACAGAGGCTCCATAGGGACTAGAAGCTTAACTAGTCGGTGGAGATAAACTCAGAGAAACGAGTACAACTCCTAAAGTCAAAATATTAACCCAACCAATGAGTGTGATATACAGTGCTTTGTTCGAAGGAGACATGACTCGACTACTACAAAAAATAACATCTTTTCCTGTTCGGATTTTTGGTTTTTTTATTTTTTTCTGGACTTTTTCAAATATTTTGAAAATCTTGAAAAAGAATAAAATTGCTTTATAGTTACAAATCTAGGAGGAGATGAGTGTCAAGGGGAAAAAAAAATAGTTCCAAGCATTAGAACATACCTATGCTCAATGCAAGGAAGCATGTGTAGGATAACGACACAGTACACTCGGGGGAAAGTCCCCTCCCGGTAAAACATGGGGAATCAAGCTGCAAAAGATATATAAAATGGCTCTGCGTCGCTAGACATGAGACAAGATAGAGCTATATAGCTAATAATAAAAGTCATGGAAGCCGGCATAAGGCTCAATAAGGAAATCAAAACTCATGATAATGCAATTTCAACTTGACACAAGGGAGTCCCGGGGAAAAAGGCCAGCATAAAGGTCAAGAGGAGTATGAAGCTCTTTCTCAAATTCATGGCAGTACTATACAAAGGACTCCCAGAACTAAGACAGGACTCACATCATGGGTACCAAATGCAAAGGGGAGCTGACTAGGACACCCATGTATAGGAAATCTCTACCATTCACATAGTACCACTTCTAACAACAACATGAAGGTTTCGTGATACCATGGAATGGGTTCGTACCTAAGGTTAAAATGAAACAGTCGTAAGGTCATGCAAAATGCAAGCAGAAGTGAAATCCTTACCTATATTCTAGTTTAGATATGATACCTGTGATAGGAACGAACGGGTTGAAACCTCTAAGAGAGTGTACAAAAATGGGACCCTTCATGACAACCGCATTAGTCCAAAACAACCCAAAATAGTCAATAAATAATCCAAACTATAGGGAATAGGGAGGAATGATCATGACAAATAAATTCAAAGGAAACAGTGTGGTGGACGATGGGCCATAAAAAGGAATGTAAAGTGTAGACCCAATGTTCACGTATCCACTACCACCCCCATGAGGGTAACCACTGGTGTAAAGACCAAGCGAAGGGAATAATAATCCTCCACAAATGTAATAGAGGATGGAATATGACCATTCCCAAATCTATGAGCATGGTAAGGGGCTGTGATGCCCCCAAGTCTGACACCAGGGTCCGTACTAGGACCAAGGATGAGTGATAGGATACCAAGAATGCCTAAAATAAAAGGACCCGAACTCAAGAGAGCATAAATATACTAAAGTAACCACGATCCCAAAGGCCAAATAGCACACAAAGAGCACACTCCTAAGAAAATATATAGCCAAAATACAAGCAAACCAAGGGGAGGATATGTGAGCTCCTGAATGTAGCAGGTATATCTCACCTAAGAGAGGCTCTAAAATCCCATACAATACAAGTGGAGGTATGTAACCAATTATAGTGGCCCTCAACTTCAACGCATAAAGCGACTGTGCTGTCTGATCTCTACCTGGCTAGGACACTCACAGAATAACCTCTGCAAGTACCCCCTATGATACCTAGGTAAGGAAACTAAGGTCACCTTAATATAACCAATGCTCAGGTGGATAGTTGCAGGATGGATCGACCGTATGGGCAGGGTAGAAAATCCTGAAACTCTCAAAAGAGCCCCCAGATATGACTACAATCCTGGAAATATCTCCAGCACTCACAAAAAGTGACCAGGGGTCATCCCAATCACAATCATGGGCACTTCCTTGTGCTTAAATCCCATGTAAGAGGAGCATCCTGAGAAACACTAATTATAGCAAGGGTTTCACTCTCTCACATGGATAGACACCTAATTGTTTATTTTAGTGGTCTTGGAGAATTAACTCATAATGAACTATTCCAAGACCCTAAAACCTATTCTTATTGGTGAACCCTATAAAAGAAAAATGTGTAGTTCATTTTAAATTATGCGTTGATTTTAATGGTTGTAATTACTCAAAGGGAAATGGATGTGCAACTAATGATATGAAGACTTAGTAGTGAAATAAAAGTGCACGCCTAACAAGCAATGCCAAATGCAATCTTGTAGAATGAAAAATCGGGTATGCCACTACATGAGATGAATAAATATATATTATTTTTTGAATGTCAATGCAATCCTTCCTATATGAAAGCCTAAATACAACTCTCATCCAAGCAATCCAATGCAAGTACCTCAAATCCATATCTAATATGCAACTAAGAGTGCAACTACTTTGTATTTTTCAATATAAAAGCATGAAAATGCAATAAAAGTAATCTAAAAATCTCAGTCTCTACAGCAAGTATAAAACACAAGCCCAACAAGACACCGAGACAAAAAAGAGTAATACACTAATGGAAAAACAAAATGGATAAATGACTAAAACTACTTTCAAATAAAAATCAATGAAAAGACGGTCTCTGGTCACAAAAGAAGCATCCAACAAATAACATCAGAACCAAGGAAGACCCAACCACACTCACAACCCACCCAACAACTTCCCACAACATCACACTCACCAAAAGGGAGGATGTACGTGATTGTTTAAAGAATAGTTGAATATATACGCGACTTTTGGCCAAAAAGATACATGTATACACAGATTTTGGCCAAAAACCTACATGTATACATGAATTTTGGCCAAAAATCCAACTATGGACGAGACTTTTGGCCAAAAACCTGCGTATACAGAGAAGACAGTGGTAAAAAGTAGGCCAAGGGTCAAAACAATAAAGGCGAGTGTCGATGGATGAACATACTATAAAATGAAACAGAGAAACAAGGAGAAACAAAGAGAAAGTCAAGAATATCAAGCACATTGTGCCCCAAAACCCTAAAGAGAAATAAGGAAAATCCCCAATATGGTCGCCAATTCTATTACGGAGAAAACTTCCTATGGCTTGGGGTACCACAATAGATAGAGTAACTGCAGAAATCAATCCTTTCCCATATGCAATATAAACCAAACATCTAACACTAAAGGATCTCAAAACATACATTATTCCAGATGGTTGATGTAGATCCCCATTGAGCTTTTCCACTCTCGCTTGTATTAGTAATTTTCTCTCTCAACGTTTAGCAAACAAGACAAGCATGCTATATAATTATGTTATACCTACTCTAGCATATATAATCAATAACATATAATCATTTAAAAGCATCCATAGATTCAATACTCATTTAAATACACATTATTGGACAGGAAAAGATATTTCTATTAATATAAATCAGAGATTACAATAGTGAGAACCTCTGTCGACATGTCTGCGAACCGGAGAAATTGAGTCCTCCTCCTGGGCCTCCACCACTTCAATCCTCCATCTCTTGATAGCAATATCACAAGCAAAGGCAAGCTTGGGAAGAATACAAAGTGCTCCAAGGGACAAAGGGATGCAAACTCAAGTATAAGCTCCGGAAACAATGGACTATAGTTTTCTTGCTCTTCAATTCCTCTCCTTTCAATGTATCCAAAGGGTTCCTTATATAGTGCTTCAATGGGGTAATGGAAGGTCAAATATGAGTGATCTCAAGGCATATGGAAGGCCAAGAGACAAGTGACTCAGATCCACATCAAGGAAAACTCCAAAACTATTTGGCCTTTTGCACACATCCCGATGTACGCGGGTTTGAGGGTCATATCCAGGTATATATGCGAGAATAGGTTTAAAAGTCACGTATAGAAAATAATGCATGTTTTTAGGGATGATCTTGGAAACATCAAAGGTACAAAAGTCTGTAGAGGGATAGGGAAGGCCATAAAGGTGTGATCCACAATGTGTGGTAAAATTAGTTATAACAAACATCATCATCGTCAACAACATACAAATATTGAAACAACATCATCATCAACAACACAAAGTGTTGTGACTTCAACCACATCAACATTATCAACATAGGGTGTTGGGAAAACAACCACATTAGCATCATTAACACAAGGTGTTGGGACCAAAACTACATCATCAACATCAACATACACATGCTGAAGCAACATCATCATCAATATCAGTATATAAATACTGAAAATACCTCATTATCATCATTATAGAAATACTAAACCTATGTTATCATCATCAATATAGAAATAATGAACCCACCATATCATCAGTATGAAAATACTAAACTTGCCACATCAACATCAGTATGAAAATACTGAACTTTCCATATCAACATCAGTATGAAAATACTGAACTTGCCACATCAGTATCAGTATGAAAATAATGAACTTCCCACATCAACATCAGTATGAAAATATTGAACCTCTTGTATCAATCTAGGAATACTAGAACTATCTCAACAATCATCTCAACAACATCAATATGAAAATGCTGAACCTGCCATATCAGTATAGGAATACTGAAACTATCTCAACAATCATCTTAACAACATCAATATGAAAATACTAAAACCACCACAACAAAATTAGTATGAAAATACTAAAACCACTACAATAACATCAGTATGAAAATACTGAAACCACTACAACCAAATCTTGTCTAACTTACTAACCCTTTTGGGTCGACAAGCCTAGTAAAACAGATTGATCTCCCTGGGGACCAAACAAGGATTGCCTAGCTTACTAACCCTTCTGGGTCAACAAGATTAGAAATATGTTCCAAAACTACTTCTTTACCTCTGACCATCTTGGAGAAGTATCTTAGTCGTGATTTCTCTGGTAGATCCATCTGGGAATTTTGTATAACTTACTAACCCTTTCAAGTCAATAAGCCTGGTTATATAGATGGATCTTCATGGGGACCAAAAAGCCATGTATGGATGACTAACCCTCTTGGGATAAACATGCCTAATCAGACATACTAATCCCCCTAGTATCAACATGCCTCATATAACTTAGTAACCCTTTCGAGTCAACAAGACTAGCCATACTTACCCTACTCTAGGATGAGCTACCACCACTGCATCCTTCTACCATCTTCTTCCACTCCCTATTTCGAGGGAGGTCCTTTCGGATTACACCAAGTTTGTCTCGAAAGTATTAAAACTTTATATGAGACAAAGGCTTAGTCAACACATCTTCCACATGTTCCTCTGTAGGAACATACTTGAGATTTACAACTCCCTTCTGCAACTTGTTCTTTAACATTCTCCTCTTATACATCTGCAACTGTATCATACATTCACAACTTGCATCATTCTTCATTTGTGCATCTACAATTGCATCATTCTTATTTTATACATCCACAGTTGTATCATACATCTGCAACTTCGTCATTTCTTTCTTGTAGGTGATTTCATAAAACCCTTCCTACAAGTCAAATATAATTGTATGATTAGAACATTTCGTAACATATTCATAATGAAAAATTCTTATGCATAAATATATATGTCATATAATGATGCAACTATTTATACTAATGCAATAATCATCTATATTGCGTATCCATATGGTAACTTTCAGATGCCTTCCATGTTTCCAAGACATTATGTCAGCAAGGAGGTTTCATTCTAGATAAGTAGCAATGGAATGTTGTACAACAACATAAGCCACTTACCCATCACCTGCATTTTAGAAGTAAACTACAAATATTCTAATATGCATAATACATTTCCTAAATCTAGAAACATATCTATGTACACATCTGAATAACTAGATATATAGAAAATCACAATTCAAATACTTATCTTTGTTTCTTTGGTAGACTCCATCTTGATCACCGTATTCTTGAATTACTAGATTGTCTGCCTATGTGTTCAACTTCATCGCATGATTCTGAGGATATTTTCCTATATTGCTCATCATCACAAAAACTGAGCAAGTATTCTTACACCACATATCACGTAGAACTGTGTATTGGTTTTGAATCTATGTGTCATAACAATGCATCCCTTATTATCCAATGATGTAATGGATAAGAGTATAATCTTCATATTCATCGGTATAATTCTTTTGGATCATATTCCTCATCACTTGAGGAATCTTTACTTACTTTCTTCTCAAATACAATAAGTTCATCCTTGGTTGCACTGAGAGAAACACCCCACTTTCTGCAATATGTTGGAGTGATCTTTCTATTTGTAGCACTACCAACCCAATCAATCGTCATATATCTGTAGTACCCTTTAAGTACCACACCATTTGATGTGCATATTTTACTTGGATAAGGAAAATATCCTATGTATTTTATCATACCTCTAATCCCAAGAATCATTTCAAGATTATCTAACTTTGATATCTACCATAGTCACTCCCTTTGAGGTGGAGCACCATCCTCCCTCTGCATCTTATACTCTCTGCATTACGACATTGGAGTGACATGTAGCCTCCTCTGCTACTAATCTTCTTTTTATCCATCTATGTCTCTTGTCCAGTTCACTAGATATAAATATCCGCCATCTTGAACTTTATTGGATTATATATTTAACCTTGTAGTAAAGGTTGGGATCTCCGTCACTCTATTTGATCCTCAATATCCTCATGTAACTATATGTGTAGCTATCTCGTAGGTGCCTAATGAGCTTGTACAAATCCTTTTGTGCATAGGTGGTTCTCTGTAGAGAGTCTCAAACCATATGGTTTGCTTGGCCTATTCTTCTACTTTTATTTCACCAACTTTCTAGTGTAATGTCCTTGACTAAAGAGGTGTGTCTATCCCCTAGAGTAGTGTCTTGCCATAATTGACTCTCTCTTTCTAATAAAAACAAAAAACCTTCTTTGTATCTTTTGATACTTTGATCTGGTGTATACTTGATCTTGTAGATCTACTTGGAAGACTTTACAAAAATCCCCTTCATGTCTTAAACTCATATCAAAACATCATTATGTATGATACAATGGTACTTCTAGATCGTATCATCCTTTCATTATTCCTTCTTGGGACATTCTTTCGCAAAGTGTCCTTTCTCATCACAACTAAACATCTGAGTTGTGAGATTTACTTCTTCTGAAATCCTTTTATTCTTTGCGGGAATATTCTTCCTTCTTTTCGTATCCATCCATATATTATTCTTTTTCCGTCAATCAAGCTTCTTGTTATGTAATTTCATCCATAGGTGATCTTCCTTCTAGAACAACTCCCTTGATTAAACTTGGAAGACCATTCAAAGTTGTAATCTATGCTTCCGCTTCTTTGATATTATCTCCAATGGATTCTAATTGTCCTTGAGATGAGATCTCAAGGTCATGTTTGTAGAAGTCGTTCATTACATCGAACATATCCTTTGGAGTATTCAAGGATGACACATGTGATATCCAATGGAGATGAAAATACTCATATTTGTTTTGACTAGGTCCTTCTTTTTCTTTTCTTCGACTTCATCGCCCTCTATATTTGCAGCTTCTTCTTTGACATAGTTCTCCATGTCATGCTTCTTTAAGTATGATAAGCACTCTCTACTTCCATGCTTATAATTTCTTGACTCTTTCAAGCTTGTACTCAATCTTTGAATAGTTTTCCATTAAGATAAAAATGAGAACCTCAAATGGAAATAGAGAGGATAGAACTTACTAGTGAGATTGCTTCAACTTGATGCTTGCTTGAAGGATATTTTGGAAGACTACTTCTGGTGGACCTAGGGTTTCATAGAGAAACCCTAATTTTTCAACTTAGTTATCTTTTAGATATGATTGGATATAAAGGTGTGCCTTCTTAAGGTGAGCTAAGCAACATACTTATTTTATCAAAACTACGGACAAAACTCCAAAATATATGATTCCATAGGTTTTCTTGGTGGTAATGTTAGGTCAAAAATTGAAAATACACAAAATGAGAAATTTCTTACATAGAAATATGTGCCCTCCTTGGGTGAGTTTTATAGTCCTCCTTTTTCAACTGATCGGTGGAGGGAAGTTCCTGAAACTGGAAGCCATAGTTTTTCTCCAGTTTCTTCTGGAGAATTTATTGATTTTGTTTCTACTATAACTTCAATTTTTTTGCTCCTCAAGGTATAAAACTTAGTCTTGAGGTATCCTAGTTTGTATGATTTCCAACCCCATAGATTAAAGAAGAATTGGATTCACTAGGTGGGACTTATACGAAGTTTCCCAAGGTGACTTATTTCAAGACTATTCATCATAGCTAACTTATATAAACTGACATGTGTAATTGTTTCACTATTGGGATATGAAACTCAGAACACAGAAACTATATTCCATGCCCTATATTTCATATTTTGAAGTTGAATTTCTACCTTCCTAGCCCAATATATAGCAATTATCCCTAGGTCGCTTGTTTCAGGATGAATTCTGGGAGAGGCTAGAACCCTGCATTGGAGGAATCATATATCCTATATTATAGCAAATATGAGGTAAGAAATTTCACACAAGGTACCAAAAGATTTAATATTCGGTTTGTAAAATTTTATGCTCCCGAGACTTCGTCAAACTTGAGTTATAGCGAAAATTCAAAGAAGACTAGATTTTCCATCTAGGGTTTTCAAGCATGAAACCCTAATCTCCAACACTTGTAGTTGTAGCAGTGTTTTGGCTGCACAAAGACTTATTTCAGGGTGGCTATGATACCATGTTATATTTTTAATGGTTATACAATATATAAAACATTTATAATCATAGCATCATAACCATAAGAAAAGGATCACTAAAAGAAAGACAAGTACATCAACAAAAAAAACATCTTCTATATAGAATTCGACCAAATACAGTGTAAAACCCAAAGAAAAAGAATAATTTATCTTCTTCCATAGTATACTCTCTCTATCTCTCTCTCTCTCTCTCTTGAACAATACTTGAGTGTAATTTGTGTCACAATGAGAGAGGTGACTCACCTATCTATATTCATCAGGTGAGTGGCTCAACTAACTAACTAGGTAGGCCAGGTTCTCTAATTAGGGTCGACCTACCTAGGAAGACTCAAAATACATTTTATATATTACTTTTGTGGGTAATATTTCCTTGAATTACAGTGGAGAGTTTACCTCATGAATTTTACATGACCAATTATATCAAGGACATTTCCTAATGGATGAATAACATCTTTAAAGGAGAATACAACAAAAGTACAATAGAATATCTTTCGAGGTTACAATACTTTAACAATTTGGGGAAATTTGAGTTATATTCACTTAGTTAGAGAGAGTTTGAGTCAAATTCAATTTATCCTTGATTAATTAGAGTAATTTTGGATCAATTTGAGTTGTCTTTAGTGCATTGCATTGGTTTTAGGGAAATTCGAGTCTGTAGGTGAAATTCAAGTTTTATCTAGTGCATGAGAGTGATTTTTGGAAGGTTTGGGTCATTCTTAATTAATTTGAGTTATATCCAATGATTGGGAGTATTTTTTCCATTATATTTGAGTCAGTTTAAGTGTGATCAAGTTTCTCTTTTGAGAGCTTGAAAAGGTCATCCAATGGACTATAGAATCTATCTACTATTTTGAGTTGTTTCTCTAAGACTTGAGTCAATATATTAGAGGGAATTTTAATGGGTCTTAATGGATTAAACTTAGTTTTCATTCATTCATTATTTAATTATTTAGGGGTTTGATCAATGGTGGAGATATGCTCTCCCTTGAATTCAAATTCCATTGGATGGATGTGAATGGTATTTTGCACATAGTTGTCACGCCTTTATTTTGTAGGAGAAGGGGGAAATCATGTGAAGGAGATCATAGTTTTCACACCTTTGTTTTGCAGGAGAAGGGGGAAATAATGTGAAATATATCCTATTTGTTTCAATTTATCTTGAATGAGAAGGGGCAAATACTGTGAAGGAGATCATAGTTGTCACAAATTTGTCTTATAGGAGAAGGGGAAATTCCCGTGAAGGATATAATGTTTCTTAAACTTTCCCTTTCAAGAGAGGGGAGAAATTCTATGAAAGAGATCCTATTTGTTGCAATATCACTTGTAGAATAAGGGGAAAATTATATGAATGAGTTCATAGTTGCCACAAATTTGTCTTGTAGGAGAGCGGGGAAATCCTGTGAAGGAGATCCTAGTTGTTGCAATTTGTCTTGTGGGAGAAGGGTAAACTCATGTCTTGTCTCCTTAGGTTCTAGGTCTAATTATTATCCTTAAATATCAAATAATATATAGAAATTTCCTTAGCATGTGGATCCATTACCTCATCTCGGAGATGACATGCTCAAGTAGTTTGACTTGACTGTGTCTAAAGATGGGTGGAACATTGTCCTGTTGATACTAGTTGTTACATAAATAAAAGATAAGTATTCTTTGAATATTGTTTACTATGTTTATTGTTGCATATTTGCCGATGGAGGCTAAGCTATATGTGACAAATTGGTATCTCGTAGAATAGTTTTGTTTTATGTGTTATTGCGGCTATTAGAAGCTAGTTTGTTTATGATTTATAAAATTCACTAGATATAGTTTTTGGGAAGACTATATGGTTGTATATGGATGATATGTATTTTATCTTATTTGAGTTTAATGACTATGAATATAGTGTCATAAATCTAGTGTATTATGATGATATAATTTTTCTTTATTGGAATGTTGTAATGTTTTTTTTCTTACTACCGTAAAGTTGAATCCTAAGAACATATGTATATTTGAATTTATTAATTATTTAAATGTTAATGGAATGATTCCCATATATTTGATGATGATAATTAATTTACATGTGAAATGGTTACTTAGACCTAGTTGTATTCATGTTACTATTGCATTGCATAGAATGTACATTTGGGGAATAGTTTGCATTGGAAGGGCCATATTCCTTTTTAAGATTGATTGTTTTCATTTATTTGTCTTATTGGCATGTTGGCCTTGTTTTTTGTACAAGATCAAGATACATTCTCTAGACTTGTGTTGTATCAAGACTAGTGTTGTGTTGTATCAATATTGTAGACTTGTGTTGTATAAAGTAAATGATTCTCATAGATGCTACCATATGAGATGGATCTCCAATTGTGGATGTATAATGTTTTCTTGTTAAAGCGATGATACTAGGTGATATATTGCTAACCATGTTCATTCGAAATGAATAAAGCTACTAAGTATCCTCTAGAGACTGATCACCTCTAGAGGCAATCACTTTAGCATATGATATATGTCCCGAGGTAATATAATATGATCATAGCATGTGAAAATTCTTCTAAGTATAATATGATAAGATGGATACATAATTAATACACATGTGGACCATGCATTAAATGATAAATGATAAAGAGATAAGCATAGAGAGAGAGAGAGAGAGAATTCAAATTGCCTATGTTATAAGCACTCTGAATTGTACCCAGGTTGTAGAAGGTAAATACCAAGGTAACAACAAAACCAATTTAAGAAAGGAAGTTGGATTCCTCCTTTATAGAGAGGGATCTCTCATGGAATTTTAACATAGCCATATATAAAACTAAAACAAAATTCATATTGAGGTGGTGGTTAAAAGAAGGTGAGCATACTTTGGGCTATGGAGTCACAAGTATTATGAATCACATAAAATTTTACAATTGAAATTCTATAAAGGCAAGGTAGCACTTGGTTACAATCAAAATGTTGTTGGTCTAGTGATAAATAAGAAAGAATGAAAGTCCATCAATACAGAGCACCAAGAAGATGAATTCTGCATCAAATTTGGTAAGAAAGATTGGTGAATACCTAAACCAATAGCCATAGCATAACAATATCATATCTAAACTATTACACACTCATTCTAGTTAGGAAAAACACACAATGGAAAGTTTAACAGAAAATACATACACATGGGAGAGGAAATAACATACTGTAACTACGAAATACACAGGACTCTTTGCAACAACAGGCCATCATTTGACTCTGCAATTTTATTAATGATAGATCTCAAAATGCATAACAAAAAATATCACGAGTTCCAACCCCATATTCCTCTATTGAGGGTATAGTTATAGTATCATCAGGCTCCCGAGACCAACCTTGAAAACCTAAAATCAGTTACAAAATTGGGAATTAACCCTAACAAATTATGATCTGGAAGATTCACCATGATCATAAAAAAAATAGGAAAGCATGTTGGGATGGGAGTGGTGGATCAAACAGGAAATTTTGTCATCTAGAATCCATGCCTGCTGGATGAAAATGATGGCTCAAAGCACCTTCGACAGTCTGCAACATTTTCAATCTACCTTGCATCTTCCTCTTGTGAAATAAAACTCAACCATAGATCTTGATCTATGAGACATCCTAATCATCAATGATGCATCCTTTAGCATATTTTGCAATCTACCAACTTGATAAAATTCTTGCTTGTTTCCATTGCGAAATAATTTTCACCCATAGATCTTGATCCACCATAAAATTTAACTATCCCATGGTGTGGCCCCTTCCCAATTTTGCAATCCTTCATCTTGTTAATCTTTTTGTGTGTTCCCATCATGAAAAAAACTTGGACCAAAGATCAGATATGTGCCACAATCCCTGTTGTTCAAAGGTGTAGGGTCTACAAGATTTCATGGCCTTGAAATATTTTATCTTCCATGCATGTTGCCACTACGAAATATATCTAAACCATAGCTCTAAGACCAAGGGTAATCTGGACCATTGAAGCCTATGCTTTGTACCAAATTTTGTTGATCTGGAAATTTACTTTCTTCATGCAAGTTCTAGCAGCAAAATCCACCTCTGTCATGGATATTTATCTATTGTTGATCTAGGTCGTTGAAATCTTTGGGGACTACCAAGGTCCAGACATTGGGAAGTCGACTTAACTCATGCACGTGTTCCCATTTTACACACTGTCGATCTCAGACAGAGACCTTCCTAACCATTGATTTGAGGTAAATATGTGGGCTGTGGAAAATGGAAGGCAAGATTCCAACTTTTCATAATCAAAACTTCATGTTTATGATTTTCTCCTTTCTTCTCCCTTCTAGACCGTTAATCCTCACATAAACTCTCTAGACCATCGATCTAGAAAATCACGGAAGATGGAAAGTGGGCTTCTAACTTTCCTATAACTCAAAATTTGCATTTGTTCTTTATGATATTTTCCTTTCCTTCATTTTCTTTCTGCACCATTGATCTATGCAAAATCTCTTTGAACTGTCAGATATCGGATTGCAGAAATCGGAATTCAGGATTCCAAATTTCTTCCCTTTTACACTTTCAACTTTTTGCTTTTGCCTTTTAATATTCCTTCTTTTCTCTGGGCCGTTCATTTTTTGGTGGAAGAATTCTGAGCCGTCGTATCTGGGACTACGGAAGGAGGAAGTCAAATTTACCACTTTTCATAACTAAATTTTTACCTCTTCCACTCTTTCACCCACAATTTTCCTTTGGAGGAAATGATTTTCAGCCTTTGATATTCCCTGATGTACATCCAAGCCGTCCACTTGCTACAAAACCTCATTGACATTTATTAAGTTTATATGATAAGGAAATTTGCAGACCTTATTCCTCCATTTACTAGCCAAATCCCTTGCCAACTATTTAGCCGAAAAATAGTGCTAACAACTGGCTCAAACTAGGGATATTATCCTCCCTACGCGGTAGAAAAGAACCCCATAGATGAGGTGCAAAATTCATTGGGATGCTCCCAATATTTTCCTAAAATCCCCAACATGCTCTGAAAACAAAAACTAAACAGATACTAAAAACAAATTGAAAAATTGCTTAAAATAAATTCTCGAGATGTCGAGCTTATTCACACCTACCTACCCTAATTACTGAGCATCAATACCCAACCAATTAATTTCTGACTTCCAGTGAAGCCAATCAAGCAAATGATCCTATAAACAAATTTTATTCTCATGCTTGATAAAAAAATGGAAGGAAGGAATTAATGGAAAAAGGTTATGATAAAGGGATTGATATTTACTGTAGAGACATAACCGACCATTAACACTGCGAAAATTTTTCCATGTATTCTACCACTAGATCATGACAGCCTTCAAATATTTATGTTATTAGTTTTCGATGACAAGACTGCTCCAACTGCAACCCCTATAGCACCCTGCCAAAATGTTCTTCAAGAACACCATGCAAGGAATGCTCCTAGAAATTTGCAAATGAGACATCAACTTTTTCATCTAAAATATCAAAATTTAAAACCTGATTCCTTACAAGTGTTTCAAAGAAAATATCGTTGTGTTTTTCAATAGAATCAAACAAAATAGTTTTTTAATTTGAATAACATGAAGAGACATCCCATTTAGGACCCTCATCTTTCTCTAGGTGCTCCACTCTTTCATTGCATACCACTTGTTCTTTAGGGGAATCATCCAAGTAGTCCTCCTCATACTCATCATATATATGTGGGCTGAAATCCTTTTTAAAACCATCACTAACAGAATTTATGATAGTTTGATTACATTCTTCATACAACAAATCCTTATAACCATCTTCTTGCACAACATTTGGTTGCTCATATTTCTATATTTGTTCCAAATCCTCGTATTTTTGAAAAATCTTAATCTTCTTTAACTTCAATTGGTACAAGAATTTTAGGATCATAAGAACGACAATCATTACATAAAATGGAAAACCCTAAGTCAGCATCGACAACATAGATAGTATGATTATCTGGTTGAAAATTTTTTTGACTCCTGACCATATCTGTTATTTTATCTCTGTATTCTATGTTTCTCAAATTGATATTTCTATGAACATCATCTATAGCATACAAATATCCTCTTTGGTATTGCTCTGACTCTTACTCTTCCTCAAAATCATTATTGTCATATTCCTTAGAAAACATACTATGCTCTTCCTTAGTGAGGTATACTTCAAAATCCAAATCACTTAAAAGGTGAATATGATCCTCAACAGATTTAGCCTCTTATCCATATGCAACATAATTCTCAGGGACATATGGCATTGTTTTTTTATCATCTTGATTTCTAGGATTCCTCATATCTCTCTGTCTATTTTTTGGTAGTGGAGGAGGGTTTGGCCTTCTAAAGTTTGGGTTTCTAATTTTAGTTTCATTGTGTTCTCTATTCAATGGTGTATTATCCATAGTTAACCTATCCATCAGTCTCTCCATTGTATTCATCATCATTTCAAACTTAGCATCATTAGGAGCAGAGACAATAGAAGTAGAAGACATATTTTCTTCTCTAGCTCTCCTTCTATTTGTTTCTACTTTCTGCTTTATTTTTCCACTTGTCATGATATTAGCCTCCACTTCTAAAGCATCTTGGAACATAACAGGAATACTTACTGATTTTCTCTCTCTCAATAATAATGCAAAGGCACTGGTAAAGGAATTATCATAATGGCGTTTTGCAACACCTACTAATGGTTGAATTTCTTTTGGCATATTGTAATAAAAACTTGCAAACATCTTGTTAAAACTAGACATGGTTTTACCCTTATGTTTCTTAATGGAATAAAAATCTGAAAGAACTTGGTCCAATAATCTCCTCTCACCCCAAAACTTAAAAAATACATCTAAACAATCTTCCCATGTACTGATGGATTCAGGCTGCAAATGTTTGAACCATTCCTTAGCATCTCCTTGCATGGAGTGGAAAAAGGCCCTCATGCAAACATCATCATGTTCTACTTCAAAGAGGTCAAGGAAATGCTCAAATTCTTGTAGATGTTTCTCATTTTTAAGGTTCTTGGATTCTCCATCAAACTTAGGAAGGTACTTGTAGTGTCGTGTAGGAAAACCATGAAGGGCATGAGGTAGATGAAGTGGTCTATACACGTTTGGAATCTTGGAAGAAATAGGGCTATGTGAAGAAGATATAGTATCAACTGTGGTATCATAAGGCTCACAAGGTTGTTTCTGGGTGTCATGTGGTTCAAATGAAAGGTATTGATTAAAATCATATGAACAAGATGATGAAATAATTTTAGTTCGTAAATAAGGATATATAGGAGTAAATTTATGGTTTTGTTTTGAGTGCAATAAGTAATGGAAAATTGTTTTAACAAGATTAGGAAAGGATAGTAAAATGTTTACAAGAAAGTATAAGACATATTGGATAAAACTGAAACTTGAATACCTTATCTTTTCATCGTGCCTTTCCATATCTTTGCAATGATCTCATTTCCCCAATAGACTCTAACGGTTCTGTTTGAAAACTTAATCTCTAGATCATGCTGCCAGTGGAGTCACTAAAATTTTGTATTCTTGAAGATGGAGTCACCAGGTGAAAGATGCACAACCCTCTTGATGTTTGATCATTGTTCACCCTCAACAATCAAATATAAAACATTGTTGTTTATACCTAGGGAATATTTGAACCCTCATCCCTCACAACGGTGCCAATTTGTTAGCACTCAAAATTGTACCCAGGTTGTAGAAGGTAAATCCCAAGGTAACAACAGAACCACTTTAAGAAAGGAAGTTGGATTCCTCCTTTCTAGAGAGGGATCTCTCACTAATTTTTAACAGAGCCAGATATAAAACTAAAACAAAATTCAGATTGATTTGGTGGTTGAAACAAGGTGAGCATACATTGGGCTATGGAGTCACAAGTATTATGAATCACATAATAGTTTGCAGGTGAAATTATACAAAGGAAAGGTAGGACTCGGTTATAGTCAAAATGTTGTTGGTTTGGTGATAAAGAAGAAATAATGACATTCCATCCATACAGAGCACCGAGAAGATGAATTATGCATCAACTTTGGTAATAAATATTGGTCAATACCTAAAACAATAGCCAAAGCATAAAAATATGAATTATGAACTATTACACACTCATTCCAGATATGAAGAACACATAATGGCAAGTTTAATAGGAAATTCATGCAAATGGGAGAGGAAATAATAGACTATTACTATGAAATACATGTGAATCTTTGCAGCAACATGCCAGCATTCAGTTCTACAATTTTATTAATGATAGATCTCAAAATGAATAACACAAAATATCGCAGGTTCCAACCCCATCTTCCAATATTGAGGATATATTTATAGTATCATCAGGCTCCTGAGACCATCCTTGAAAACCTAAAATAAGTTACAAAATCAGGAATTAACCCTAACAAATTCTAATCTGGCAGATTCGTCGTGATCATAAACAAAATAGGAAAGCATGCTAGGATGGGTGTGGTGGATCAAACAAGAAATTATGACATATGGAACCCACTCCTGGTGGATGAAAATGATGGCTCAAAGCACCTTCGATGGTCTGTAACAACTTCAATCTTCCTTGCATCTTCCACTTGTAAAAATAAACCTCAGTTGTAGATATTGATCTACAAGACATCCTAACCATCCAAGGATGCGGCCTTTAGTAGATTTCGCAATCCACCAACTTGATAAACTTCTTGCTTGTTTCCATTGTGAAATAATTTTCACCTGTAGATATTGATCCACCATAATTCTTAAACATCCCCTACTCGATTTCACAATCCTTCATCTTGTTAATCTTTGTGCATGTTCCCATCACGAAATCAACCTAGACCAAAGATCAAATATCTTCCATGATCCCCTCCATTCAAAGGGTGTAGGGTCTACAAGATTTCACATCCCCAAAATATTGTATCTTTCGTGCATGTTGATGCGAAATCTATCTCAACCATAGATCTGAGACCAAAGGTAATCTGGACCGTTGAAGCCTGCGCTTTGTACCAAATTTCATTGATATGGAAAGTTACTTTCTCCGTGCAAGTTATGGTAGTGGAATACACCTCCATTGTGGATCTTTATCTATCCTTGATATAGGTTGTTGAAAGTTGTAGGGACTACCAATTTCCACACATTAGGAAGTTGACTTAACTCATGCACATGTTCCCCTTTTCCGCACCGTTGATCTTAGACAGAGACCTTCCCAACCGTTGATATGAGGTAAAGATGTAGGATGTGTAAAACTAAAGGCAGGATTCAGACTTTTCATAATCAAAACTTCATGTTTCTAATTTCCTCCTTTCTACTTCCTTCCAGATAGTTGATCCTCGTGAAAAATATCTAGACCTTCAATCTGGAAGATCACAGAAGATGGAAAGCGGGATTATAATTTTCCTATAACCAAAAATTTTCATTTATGCTTTGTTATAGCACCTGCGACATAGATGTCATCTCATCCAAGATATCTCTCATTATGGGTAACTCCAGAACCTTGTTTCTACATTTGTGTGGGAGGGTGTTTTAATACCTTGGCTCTGCACCAAGGCTTCCAACAAAGGCCGGCGATGGGTGGATTACTTGTATTCGCAATGCTTCAATAGATAAAATGTGACCCAACCTTTATTGATGCAACTTAAGCAAATAAACAGTAGGCATGAAACATAAACATATCCATTAATATAACGCGACCATCAACATTTATTGAATTGTGAACACAATAATCAACCAGTCAATCAATGCAATGACCACACATACATATAAGTTACTTCAACATTCACACATATACATATATTATAATTTGGAAACCCATTAGGGAGAGAACCACAATTTGCTCTTCATCTAGAATGATGAAATAGATGCACATTTCTTCTGTGCACAAAGCTGCAGACTTTGCTCAAGATATTCTCTTCTATCTTTATAGAATTTTCCTCCCACTCATGCTCTCTGATATTCTCTCTTTCTCTTTCTACTCTACTTCTCTCAATGATATCCACACAACCTGGATCGACTCAACCTTTCGTACTCATATCTGCACTCAACTACGAAACCTCTACTCTGATGCACTCAGCGATACCAAGTCATTAACCAGAACGCCTACCTCAATTCTAGCTCAAGCATCTTACCAAGATTCTAACAAGAAATATGTAAGCTCGAAGTTGACACTACTTGAGTATAGTAGAGATTACTTAGATTCTATTATCAACTAACCCATATACATGTTGGATTCCTTCTATTATAGCCCCATTACAGAATCGATACAACTCCCATACATGCTTTTTACAGACTCATTACAGATTCCTTTTTTGTCGCTATCTCAGTCGAATTACTATATCTAGCCAACATAATGTCTTTCCTATTCTATAAACACATAATGAGAGGCACTATCAGCCTAAATTACAAATAGGCCTTCATGCATGTGGCTTCTGCTAGCTCCAGCCGAGCTCGTACCCACGATCGTTAAGGATTGTCACTTTCCCAACAGCCTTCCTTACTGTTGTTTTCCAATCGTTATGCTATTTGAACACCTACTTTTGCTGATATTCCATTATTCCATATTGTGTCTCCTTAAATTCTTCTATTGTGGATTACTCATCTAGCGTAGGTTCCTCTTCCTTCGCCTTCTCTTTTTCTTCTTCTTCTCTTTTACTTCTTTTGTTGCAACATCCTTCCCCTTTCCCTTTGTGTTCCTTCCTTGGTCATAGCTCCTTCCTCTTATCCTTTATGTTCTTATAAATACTTAGGAAAAATTCTACATGAATTCTACCGTACTGTCCCTAGGCCCAATATCCCCCCAACACTCACATGTGGCTCATCTTGATCCACACGAACTATTGCTCCATGGACTAACTTACGCTGATTTTGTTCTGAAAATCCTCCATGATTTTCACCAGTTTTGTTTTGTATCTATGAGTACTTATTCCTCTCTTTGTCTGCATGTGCACCACCAGGTCGAAATTGATGTGTTTCGACATGACTTTTTCTACGGATTCCACTGCTTCATGCACCTTTTGATGTATAGGATGAATCTATGTTCCTTATGTGTTTGACTATATGTTCCTTCTGTGTTTGTTGCTTACTTTAGTATTTATGACTTCTGGTACTACTATCATTTTTCCTTCTTATCAGATGTATTTACCGCTCAAAAGAGTAGGACAAAGGAGATGAGGGACTTATCGGTATCGCGAATTTCCTTGTTGGCATTTATAGCTTCAACTTCCAACACATCCCATGTTTTTCCTTCTTCCCTTCAGAATATTCCTCGGCATTATCCGTGAATGAGTATGCGACATCCAAATAAGCCTCATAGCTCATGATAGTCACTCATTCGAACATCCAGTCAATTTTTTCTTTGCTTCAGTGCTGGTGAGATATGTCATCCTATAGATGTAGTATGTCCCTCCATCAGAGTGTGCCAGTTGAAATTGTTTTTGGAATCATCATCACCTCTCGTATTTTTAGTATTTTACAGTGATGATGGTGATGACATTGGCATTTGTTTCTTTCTCCATCAGTCCAAACATTCATTCATACTGGCAGTTCTTAGCAATGGATACTATGCATTGTGGAAAGTAATTCCACAGTCATGTCTAGAGGTTTCGGTGAGATGTCCTCTAGTGCTTGAAATCTTGCCAATGCTTCTACATTCATTCTCATTTCTTTGAGGACATTGTTTCTCTTGTGGTTATCAGAAGGTCTCCTTAGTGTCGTCTTTACTAAGATGACTTGAGGCGTTTTTGTAGGGAGGCCCGGTACTGGTTTATTCTCCAAGCAGCTCCCAAACTTTAGTGGAACATGTACAACAACATTTATCTTACTCAAAATAGTCATTACAGTTTCCTTGACGGGAACCCTAGAGCCATTAACACTAAAACTCTTACTATTGATACTTCTCCACAGGTCTTTGTTAACTCTATGTGTTGAAAAAACCACTCATTGTGGCCTTATATGGACATTAACATGTAATATGATGACTTAGATGGTTCCTTCCAGCAGTAAGTATGTCAAATAATCACATGTGGCATCATCAAGTAGCATAATGGCAACACAAAACATCACGTGGGTCATTAGTTTGACTCCTTATGTGTAGGTTCCAGCTACGTCACCCCTTTTTCTATGACGTCATGATACTTATGGCAGAAGTGACCCTCAAATTCCCTTGATGTCTATAGATCTAATAATTGACAATTGTGACATCAATAGTCATATAAAATAAGTGTGATGACGCCTTCTTGGTTTTAGTTTTCCACATCCCCTACCGCACTGCTTGCGATAGGCCCTTCTTCTATTTTCCTGTGTACTTTCTCATCATATAATCTCTCCTTTTTTTTGAGCTAGTTGCAGTTATCAAAATAAAGTTCCAATCAAATCCCATTGATGAGCCTCCTGACTTCCATGCCATATATTTTTTTGAATTTCACCACTCCTCCATCAGTGATTTCCTTAACCACATATGGTCCTAACCAATGTGTCCTTATCTTACTTGGATGCTTAAAAAATTTGGTGTTGTTAACCCAAAAAATCCCTCACTCAGCTCTGCATGGCCTATACCACCCAAGGACACCCATGCATGACCCTCATTTGACCCCATTTGACCCCCACACCCTCAAAAAGGCTTAAAAACATGAAAAAGGGCTTAAAAACCCCTAAAAAGAGCCAAAATAGTTCGCATAGGGGCTAAAAAATTCAAAAGGGGGCTAAAACCCCTCAAAGGAGCTTAATGCCCCCAAAAGAGCTAAAGATTGAGCGAAAGGGGCTAAAGCCGCAACCAGGGGCTTAAAACCCTAAAAATCCCAAGAAAAAGTATAAATAGAGGTGTGAGGGTCACTCTCAATTCATTCCTTCCTTGTATATTGTTATGTTGCCCAACTGAGTGCCTTGAGACCATTTTACCTCTCAAGCCATTCACTGTCCCTCTCATCCATTCTCCCATTGAGCCATAGCTCCCCCATTCTCAAGATAGGTGCTTCTCCAAGCTAGGGCATGGTGACCCATTTCCACTGATAGAAGGTATAATATCTTTTTTGTGTTTTTTATTTCAGTTTTTCTAACATATTGGCTTACAGCTCTATTTCTTAACATATACTTGCAAGTTTTCATGGTTTGCTTGTAGATCTTTGGATGTTTCTAACAAGCTGTATGCAAGGTATTGGAGCTCAACCCATAACCTTGTGTAGAGTGGTTTTGATTTTGATTTTTTTTCTTTTCCTATCTATTTTCTTTGCATCCACCACCAGGAACCCTACCCTTTCATCCTATATATGGAAGGTAGCCGTTCCTGCTCTATAGCAAGGGAGAAATCCCTACTACAGAACTGGCGACCATACCAGGTCAATCCCACTGGATCCATGGATTTTGTTTATTATACTTTGCTTATTTAGGTTGATTTATATTTATATTTCATTGTTGTTATTGTCTCGGCCACAGTACCGGTTACTATTGGTCGGTCTGTGAGTTGCAAATCGCTCAACTATGCAAAAACGGCCACACTAAATTTCTGAAAATTCACCTATGTTCGGGCTCATTTTCTACCCAAATAGTTGATACATTTGTGAGTATTCTCATGCATAGGGGTAAAAGGGCTCATTTACGAAGTGTGTTTTCAATCGTTTGAGGTAATTCCTCACGTTTTGATCACAATCCACTTCGCAAAAATAGGTCCTCTACAGGTGCGCGACAAGTTTTTGGGCTAGACTGTTTGCTTCTATTGGGACTGTCAGTGTGGATCAGCTGCCTCTATCCATCAATCTGTGTTTATTTCATTTCAATATCTATTTATTTCATTGTAGTCTATGTAAATCATTGCTAAATTTAATGGTTAATGGATTAATGAATCTGATCAAAGCTTGATTAAAAAATTACTGTAATTAAAATCAACATCTTTCCTAGCCCTTCCTCCTCTACCCAGTTATCACCCTTCAGAGTATTCTGGGATAAGACAAAGGGTGAAGATTGTATAGTAATAGGAAATTCACCTATCATTTTTCAAAACCACTAAAAATGGGTGATTGGAAGGTATAGGGGGTAGAGAAGGAGGACTTCTCACGACCCTCAGTGTCCTCCCTATTGATCGACCATGCATCCAGAGGGTGACCTATCAATCTACAAATGGGATTAGTCCCATTGTGTTGAGAGAAACACCCTTTCTTGGTTGAAGATAAATACAGGTGTAAGGAAGTCACCTAGTCAGGCTACCATAGTTCAGATTCAGGTATGGCATGTAGTTAAAATTTCTGTTTACAATTTATTGCTTTCATTACCCATGTTTATGAAATAAACCAAACAATATCTACAAACTATTCATAAACCATACAAGCAACCATTAAGTGTAACAAAAATATAAAATACATACACACAAACCATACCATATAAACCAACCAAACTCAGTTCATGATGCTGAGTGAGCCATTAAAATTTATAATTTACACTAAGTCAAACATCTGTAGTCTTTGAGGACAGAAGTCCCTAACTACCTTAACCATGGGAAGTACTTGGTCTTAGCCCAAAAACTCATTGTGAGGAGTACCACGGGAACCCCAAAGTAGCTGTCCGCTGAGAGGAATTGCCAAGTGAAATGGGCAACGACCCCCATCGATTGACTAGCACTCCCATGAGGAAAAAGCCAAGCGCTATCTTCTGGTAGTCTTGGTGGTTGAGTGACCACCTAAAGCCAATAGGAAGCCATTAAAACTGGGGTCAAAAAATCATTACCATATTTCACCATTTTGACATACAAATCAGACAAGATTGATCCCCCATGTTCTTCCTCACACCTAAGAGGTGAACCACCAAAGTTCAGGTCATTAAACCAACATTATTGAGACCATTCTTGATGACCTTCTACACTATCAGAAGGCCACATAGCCTCTGATTCAGATTCAGAATCATACCAGTCTGAACTAGATCTACACACTGCACCATCTAGCCCCATGGCTAGTGCAAACCTAGATCCATTTTTCAGTGTAGTGATTGCCAATGGACCCATTTCCACATCCCAAACCACCACCAACACCCCTACAAGTAGCCCTAGAATGGTCATGCAAACCATTATAAGCCAACTACCACCACCCATATTGACCAGTCAAGTTGTCCCACCTGTAATACATGGGGGCAGTGTGCCTTCCACTCACACTGTCCCACTTGGCATGCCTGGGGGTAGTGGCCCTTCCACCTACACTACCCCTCCTATCATACATGGGGACAGTGGCCCTTCCACCTACACTGCCCCTCTCACCACACTTGGGGATACTGGCCCATCCACAATGGTGCCACAAGTACCCCCAGTTATGCAGGTGCATCATGTCCCTACAAACCCCACCACCATGGTTGCACCATCTCACATCAACCTTGGGTCAAACTTTCCTTTCATGGCACATCTCAACTTGCCTGACTTGGCTCAGTTAACAAATGACCCTATCCTCCATCAAACATTTTGGGTTCCCATGCCAACCAAACTTCGCTCAAACATTCCCAAGTTTTAAGGGAAGGTAGGGGAGTGCCCCCAAAACCACATCATGACATTTCACCTATGGTACTCATCAAATAGCATCGTAGATGATTTGATCAGACTCTCACTATTCCAACGCACCCTCATAGGTGCTGCAGCCAAGTTGTACATTGAGCTACCGCAAGCCAAGTACCCGGATTTCAACTCCCTGGCTTTCATGTTCCTGCAATATTTCCAAATCCTTATTAGATACGACGAAGGGGTGGAGATCTTTTTATCTTGCTACTAGAATACTCCAACCCATATAATCGACCACATCCATGAGTGGCAACGACACCGTAGTTTGTGCAAGATCCAACTTAATGACAGCATCTTCTTGGATTGGTTCCTAAAAACTTTGCTAACACCTATAGAAAAGGACGTTGCATCAAAATGTCCCCAATATGAAGAGGAGGCCATCTTGAAATCCTGATATCTTGATCTAATCTATGCATAGTATGGATACCTTTAGACTGTCATTCCAGATGCTCCTTGCATAAGCACCTCTTACTGGGATGCACCAGGGGCATCCCATGCTATAGATGGCATCATAGGTTTTGTCTCTCACCAACCACAGTACCATCCAAAATCGCCTGTACTACCACCACAACCAAGAAACACCCCTAGTGTTACCTACCAAAACCAAACTCTGGACTATGCAAGAGTGATGTCCCAGTCCGGAGTCACAACTTCTTATGTACAACCTGTGTCACCATAGCAGGCCCAAGCATTAGCTTGGTAGACACAACAATACGTGGGACAAATGTCCACATTTGTGGCACAAACACCCACCCAATTTTACTATGCACCACCGGTGCAAGCTGTCCAAGCCCCTACCCTAGCTCTACCTACTCCATTGGGACAGGTGTTTTCACAACAAAACTGTCCCAACTAGCCAGCCCCAAATAACCAACAAAGGAAAGCGGGGAATAAACGACCCTAAAACCAAGGCAACAATCAATCGCAGGGAGGCAGTCAACAACCAAATCCTCCCAACAATGTTGTGGCAAATAGGCCAGTTCAAAATCCTCAATGAACAAATGCACCAAGATGCAATGCTCCATTGCGTACAAACCAGCCGTGCACATTATGCGAGGTCTATGGGCACTACATATTTGAGTGTCCCTTCATGGGTTGCACTAAGCAAGCCATTAGGAATGAGATTCAACATGCCACCAATACAACAGACCAAGCCCAACCCAATTCGACACCACTAAGACCTCCTCCTATGGTGCTCCAAAACCCATTACCAGTCCAAGGATTGGTGGCAACTGCACCCCCTCCCCAACCCAATCCCAATGCTTTGGGGGCACCTCCCATAGTAGAAATAGGTATCCACCACCTACTAGCTATGGCAACTGAAGAGGTCAATTTACAAACTAGATGAAATTAGTATGAAACCAACACCTAACCCGCTGACACATCAGTGGCATCTATGTCTAAAAAAACCAATGCACCTCTTCAGTTACCCCCTTTCCCACACCCCCCCATGCGTCAGGTTTCCAACAATGCCACAGCTAGAGCTGTTGTCAACTACAACATCGTGGATGATTTGGCCCAAACACCTACCACTATGTCTGCTCTTGAGGTACTCAAAACCTGCCCAATGTAGCGAAAATCCTTACTAGCCACCCTTGGTGTCGTGGACCCCTCTGAATCCAAGTTGATCACATTGGACATGGAGAATGGAGAACCGCGGATGCCATCAACCATTTCCTTCCAAATCCCGGTGTCTATTAGGAATTTGATCGTGCACCAATGCATAGTGGATGAGGGGGCATCCACGTGCGTTTGTCTACCCTAGTCTGGAAGAATCTTGGATCCCCAATTCTGCAACCATCATCTACTACTCTGCGGGATTATGATGGCCATCCCACTAAATCCCAAGGAATCCTCCCCCATGTCCCCATCACATTAGCTGGGAAGACAGTACTGATTGACATAGAGGTTGTCAATGCTCAATTGGACTATAACCTTATCCTTAGAAGAAGTTATATGTATGTCATGAGAGCTGTATCATCAACTATTTTCCACCTCATGATGTTCCCCCATGAAGGGAAAATCATGACGGTTGACCAACTGACTTATCACAATCCGCAAGGGCTAATGGAACCCGCCAACGTTATCCCTACGATCAACACCATTGATCCACAAGGGCTGACCACACATGCCAATGTTATCCTTGCAGTCAACACCATGGTTGACAACATACCAGCCTCCCCATTGTTGAATGTGGGCCCTATTTTGTTTCCTGATACCACCATGACGACTTCTTTCCCCTTAGTGTCACCACCACCAACACCACATGAGACTACGGATTTGTGCATGCTCTCATCCAGCACTGCTGCACCCAAACAACAACTGTAGTAACAACCCCAACCGCAGTCACAGCATCATCTATAGCCGCAGCATTATGTGTATCCATCACCACAACCTCACCCCCACATGCAACCATCAGGGAGTTATCTGGGCTCCTCCCAAGTCCACACAATTCCCTTCCTCTTTCCCCTGCCTGGTGTCATGAGCAAGCCAGTAATGGCCACCTTAAACATACCTAACTTTACATTGGGAATTCCCATGTGGTATCTTGATCCACCAGCTCAACCACCAATTCCCCAGGTAGTCTTAACCCCGGTGCAACCCATTGCAGTTGAATCTCATCCTCCACCTAACCCACAAAAACCAACCACCGCACCTACACTGCCCCACCCAAAAAGGGCTAGGGGAAAAAATGTGAAAGCTACCACTGAACCTTGACAGATCCCACCTTGCGCCATCTATGAAGAACAAGGCCTTTTAACCCAAAAAATCCCTCACTCATCTCTCCATGATCTACACCACCCAAGCACACCATTCCACGACTCTCATATCACTTCATTAGACCCCCACACCCTCAAAAAAGATTAAGAATGAAGAAACGGGCTTAAAAACCCCAAAAAGTAGCCTAAAATACTCTCCTAGGAGCTAAAGCCCTCAAAAGGGGGCTAAAACCCTAAAAGGAGCTAAAGTTAGGGTGAAAGGGGATAAAATCCCAAACCCTATAAGTCCCCAAAAAAGCTATAAAAGGAGGGTGGGGGGTCACTCTCAAAGACACACATCTCTTGCATACTATTATGTTGCCCATGGATGCCTTGAGACACCTTTGCCTCTCAATCCACCCACATACCTCTCTCCTCCATTCATTCTCCCCCTTGAGTTGTAGATCCTCATCCATTGTTGAGTGAGATAGGGAGGTGCTTCCTTCCAGCTAGGGCATGGTGGCCCATTTCACCAGAGAAGAGGTATACTTGTGTGTTTTATTTCATTTCTTTGATTTTTTTTAACCCATATCTTGTTTGGAGTTTTCAATATTTTTTCTTACATGCTTATTTCTAACATATTTTGGAGGTTTACTGTAGCTTAATGATTGTTTGCAGGTAGCCAAGGTGAAGCCCTAACATTGTTTGTAGAGGGGCTCATGGCCACTATTCTCTTTCTGTCTTTTCTTTCTGTCCATTCTGCTATCTTTTCAGCATTTTCACATGTAGAAACCTACCCTTCTGTCCTATAGACAAAAGGGAGCCATTCCTGCCCCTGTAGTAAGGAGAAATCCCTGCTACAGAACTAGCGAACATACCAAGTCAATCCCACAGGATCCCTGGTCCAAATTTTTAAAATTTCAAGTTTTTTCCATTTATGCCCTAGTTTTTAAAATTTCTTATCATATATAGGTTAAATCTAGTTTATTTCTTGTTTTTATTGTTGTCGAAGCCTCTGCAAGGAAAATTCGAGTCTATTTGGCCACAGTACAGGTTACTATCGGCCAGATTTGACTCAGGATCAGAAAAAACCCAAATCTGGGGCAGGTCACACTTATCAGGCCTGAACAGGGGATGAGGTCACTCTTTTTGTCCTAACAAGCATGACCAAGTCACCCTTAAACCCCCAAAAGGTGTGACTTCACTTAGAAACACAGACCTCTTCTATCTATGAAATCTGGGTAACCCCCTCACCCATTTCTGGAAAAATTTCGCGACCCCCTCGCCGAAATTGACCTGAAATGTGTGGCCTATCAATTAGAGTTTAAATTTCAAATTAATAGGGACTCTCATTGTGGCTCATCCACCTCTGTCCAGCACAGTAGATCAATTTCAGTTTCTGTTACAATTTACTGCAATTTCCTGTACAAACAATGTGTAAATTCCAAACAAATTTTAATGGCTTAATGAATGTAGCTTAACTAAAATCAACAATAAAATTAACACTCTTGCTTACCCTTCCACCTCTACCTAGTCACCACCCTCCGGGGTATTCTAGGATACGATGAAGGGAAATATTGTATAGCCCTAGGCCCTTCACTGAATATTGTTCTAAACCATTAAAAATGGATGACCTAGAAGGTAGAGGGGGTAGAGAAGGAGGGCTTCTCATGATGCTAAGCGTCCTCCCTGTTGACCAACCTTGCATCTGGGAGGTGACCTATGGATCTATGGATGGGATTAGTCCCATTTTATTGAGAGCCCAGCACCTTCTCTTGGTTGAAGAGGAATATCAGTGTAATGTAGTCATCTAGTTAGGCCATAAACATTCAGGGTCAAAAACTGTATTTGTTTACAAATTTCTGATTATTCACTACATGCACAACAATGATATGAACTCTGCTACAATATGATGAATTCATAAACCATTTGTAGCCACCTGATACTAGAAAGACAGAAAAACAAATACACCATACCAAGTAATCAACCCAACTCAGTTCATGATGTTGAGAGAGCCTTAAAATTTATCAATTTACACTAAGTTCAAACAAATCTGCAATCTTTGAGGACATAAGTCCCTAACTTATTCAACTATGGGAAGTACTTGGGCTCAGCCCATAAACTCTTGTGAGGAGTACCACGGGAACCCCAAAGCAACTGGCCGATGAGAGGAATTTCCAAGCAAAATGGGCAACGACCCCCACTGATTGAGTAGAAACACCCGTGAGGAAAAATCCAAGCGCTGTCTTTTGGCAGTCTTGGTGGCTGAGTGACCACCTACAGCCAATAGGAAGCCATTAAAACTGAGGTCCAAACATCATTCCCATCAATTTGATAAACATCTAACACAATTGATCCCCCACGCTCTTCCTCATGCCTAAGAGGCGAACCACCACCATTCAGGACATTAATCTGACACCGTCGAAACTGTTCTTAGCAATCTCCCACACCATCAGAAGGCCACACAGCCTTTGATTTAGATTCAGACACATACCATTTGAACCAGACCTCGATACTGCACCATCAGGCCCCACGGCCGGTGCAAATTCGGATCCATTTTTCGGCATAAACATAGCAAGTGGACCCATGTCCACACCACAACCTATCACCAGCAACCCTGCAGGTGGCCCAAGCACAATCATGCAAACTGTCATCAGTCAGCTGCCACCACCCTTAGTGACCAACCAAGCTGACCCACTTGCAACACACGGGGGCAGTGGCGCTCCCACACACACTGCCCCTCCTGCCACATGGGGGGGAAATGGACCATCTACTTACATTGCCCCTCCTGTCACACATGGGGGCAATGTCCCCTCCACCCACATTATCCTTCCCACCACAATTGGGGGCATTGGCCCATCTAGAATGGCACAACCATTACCCCTAATTATGCAGGTGCATTATGCACCTGCAAACCCCACCATCATCCCTTCCCCATATCACATCAACCTGGGGTCCAATCTTCCTTTCATGGCTCGTCTTAACTTTCCTGATTTGGCTCGATTGACAAACGACCCCATTCACCATCAAGCTTTTTGGACTCCAATGCCAACTAAGCTGCCATCAGACATCCCCAAGTTTGAAGGCAAGGAAAATGAATGTCCCCAAAACCATATTATGAAATTCCATCTATGGTGCTCCTCCAACAGCATCGTAGATGATTCCATTAGGCTAAGGCTATTCCAACGCACCCTTACAGGTGTCACAGCCAAATGGTACATTGAGATACCATAGGCCAAATATCCAAATTTCAACTCCTTAGCTTTCATGTTCCTATCGTATTTTCAACTCCCCTTCAGATATGACAAAGGGATGGAGATCCTATTATCATGTCACCAAAGCATTGTGACACATATAATTGACCACATCCATGAGTGGCAGTGACGTCGCAGCTTATGTAAAATCCAACTTGATGATAGGATATTCTTGGATTGGTTCCTCAAGACCCTGCTCCCACCCATAGCAAAGGACATCGCATCCGAACGTCCTCAATCCGAAGAAGAGGCCATACTAAAATCCTAGTAGTTTGACCTTACCTATGCCCAGTCTGGATATCTGTACACCGTCATTCCATATGCTCCCCATCCGAGTGGCTCCTACCGTGATGCACTAGGGGAATCCCATGCTATAGATGGCATCATAGGATCAGTCTCCCAACATCCATAGCACCGTCTGACAACACCTGTAGCTCCACCACAACCAAGCAACACTACAAGTGTCACTTACCAAAACCAAGCTCCGGACTATGCAAGAATGATGTCCCAGTCTGGAGCAACAACTTCCTATGCACAACCTATGCCACTGCAGTAGACTTAGGCCATGGCTTGGAAAACACAGCAGTATGTGGGGAAAATTCCCACATTTGTGGCACCGCCACCCCCACAAATATACTATGCACCACTAGTGCAGGTGGTTTAATCCCCTGCCCCTGCTCCACCCACTCCATTGGGACAAGTATTTGCACAAAAAAACCATCCCAGCCAGCCTGCCCCCAACAATCAACAAGGGAAAGCTAGAAATAATCAACCCCAGAACCAAGCCAATAACCAACTGCAAGGAGGTGTTCAACAACCAAACCCTCCCAACAATGCCACAGCAAACCGACCCGCCCAAAACCCCCCATGACAAAATGCACCAAGACGCAACGTCATGTTGCGCACAAACCAACCATGCACACAATGTGATGTTTATGGGCACTACACATTCAAGTGTCCCCTCATGGGTCGAGCTAAGTAGGCCATTTAGAATGAGGTTCAACAGGCCGCCAATGCTGCAAATCAAGCTCAACCCAACCCAGCACCACAAGGACCTCCTCCTATGGTGCTTCAAAAACCACTACCAATCCAATGGTTGGTGACAGCTACACCCCCTCCCCAACCTAATCCCAATGCCCCGGGGGCACCTCCCATGGATGAAATAGGTGTTCACCACCTACTAGCCATGACGACTGAAGAGGTCAACATGCAAACCAGACAAAATCAGTACAGTACCACTACCGAACCTATTGACACATCAGCGGCATCAACGTCCAAAACAGTCAACCTACTATTACCACCTAAGTTGTACTTAGTGGTTTTTTATCAAGTGAGCCTAGTGAACCAGACAAGGTTAACTTGTTCGGACTTCAAAAAGACCTTTGGAAGTACTTCTGGGAAGTGCTTGTTGTACTATATCACATGTTCATACCCCATGGGGGAATTGTAATAAATGTTCTAGCATGATAGTGTCTGTAAAAGACTCGGTCTCTTAGACTTCATTTGTTAATCCGATCATCCCAGGGTATTTTTTCCCTTGGTTATTATTGGTTGTTGAACAAACGACTGATAATTTCTTAGTTTTTCACTCCATACCTCCAAAGTTGGGGTGGTCGGGTTGGAATTTAGGCCTATTGAGGTTATTAGAGTCTATGTGTCAATGTATAAACATGCTAGACATCATTTTTGAGTCATATGAACATGTCTAAGTCCCCCTAGGTGTTTTTCAATTTTTCAAATTTTTAGTTTTTTCAGTGTTTTTTATTAAAATTTAATTTTTCCAAAACTTAGGCTATTTTTTAATAGTTTAATTGAAAAAAGTGATTTTGTAATAAAAGTGGTCCAAATAATCGGTTTCAGTCATGTAGGTGCTCATTTTCAAGCTAAGAGCGCCATGTAAACCCATGGACCCACTATTTCCTAAGTTTTGAGTGATTTTCCATCACTCAGGTCAGAAAGCCCCAAAAATCAATTATTGATTATTTTAATTAATAAATTGATGAATAATGGAGCAAATCCAAAATCATAAATCAATGGATCCTCAGTCCATTTGATTGAAATCAGTCATATGTGAAGCAGATTGACTGGATCTGACAAATCATTAACTGAAGGAGGGGATCAAATCAGATCCAGAGTGGATCTACAGCTATCTCCATGGGGAATTGCACCCTCTCTCTCTCCTCCACATGTGTGGACTCTCCTGGATGCTCTGTGGACTGATGTGTCAATGTATGGGTTGATGTGTCAGCTCAATCAAGCCCCTGGTTTACAAGTAGGCTCAGTTCAGCTTTAGTTCTGCATTTATGAACTCTCCATCAGTTGATTTCGCTTGATTCCATGAGGAATTCCCCCCCCCGCTTGGGTTGGATGGCCTGTAATTTGTATATATCCTGCTTGAGGCTCCCTCTTCCAAGTGAGTTAGAGATGGAATGAATGGATTGCCATTGTAACTCTATATTTGATCATCATTTGTGAATAAAGAAGCTTTGGAGGCTATACTGTGTAGTGCATGTGTATGTGTGGATTCTCAGTGTTATGTTGTTGATGTGGTAGCTGCAATTTCTTGCCAAATTTTGTGTTTCTTCTATGTTCTAGCTTCAAGGATTCAACTGAATCTAGTAAGGGTGTAAACTAGGAAAGATATATTGCTTGATCTTGTTTATCCATATGATGTATGCTCAAAAATTTCAGTTATATGCTTAAATAAGGTTATTTTGGCATGATCTTTCATTTTTCTTGCTTTATACATCTATATCCATATCTTACGAGGTGTGTGCAGGATTGTGTTATTTAGTTGCAGGTTCCCAATTGGATGAAGGTGTGGATCTATATTGACGCCATTCCTAACCAATAATCTCAAGGCTCTGTCCCTCATCACTCCACAAAAGGGCCTCCTTTCAGCTTGCTCCATTCAAGCAACGATCCGACCTTCTCTCCTCTTCTTCTCATTTCTACAAAAAATCAACATTGTTACCCGGTTACTCTATTTGCAGATTTTATTTTATTTAGATATATCATATTAAAATTAATTCCAACATAGATCTATCTTATCAAAGCCTATAGTCTAGATCTTGCACTTAAAAAAGTTTCATAAGCATTCTAGATCTAGCTTTAGGGAAATCGTCTTTTTGCATGAAAATTTAAAGAAAACTTGTATATCGCATGCATTAGATTTCCTTTTGCTGTTATACAATTTAATATTCTGCAATATAAGTGCATATTTCATTGGTTTCACAAACAACAAGCCAAGATCCCAAGGAAATCTTGCTTTCCTTGGTTCCTTTTTCGCCTCTTTAGCTAGTTTTAACTTCATTTTTTTTGAGATAAGGTAGGCTGATCCAAAGTTACTCTTAAATTTATTTTGGGTGTATGTTATTATAACATGATCACTGTCTTTTATCAGGTCTGACATAAAATAAAGGAATCTGCTGTCCGAAGTAGCCTTAGGAGCGTTCAAATCCCCCCAGGGTCTCCCTTTTCACTAAAATCTTAAAATTTTTGCAAAGTTGTAAGATCTTGGTTTCATCCTGTATAAGGACCAAGAAGTTTCTAATATTTTAGTTCGCTGGTACTGTAACCAATAATAAATAAAATTATTTTTGGAATAGGCTCTTTCGAGCCCATTCCCCATCCCCCCTGGGGGGATTTGCGTCAGTGTCCTTTTTTGTCGCTTTCTACTTATTTCTCTTTTAACCTAGCATTGATATAATTTTCAGGGTAGTATACTTGATTTTAGTATTAATTTCATATTCCACTTTTGTTTTTCAAATTAATCATAACACTTACCCCACGATTTCCCGATTGACCCGAAAGGGGAAAGAGATTCGTGGTAGGACTAATTAGAAAAATAGAATCATGTATCTATTTTATTTTCAATCATTTTTTTCAGCTATCATAAAATTAAACCCTCGATTCCCCGATTGAGATCCACTTGGATCGAAAGAGGTTCCTGGAGGGTTTTTCTTTTAAACAAGAACACCCAGTTTAAAACTTACTAAAATTTACAAGAATCCAGTGTGTATGCTCTGCACTTGGCTGTGGTTCATCTGATCAGTCAAGCTGCATCAAAAGCACTTGGGAAACTATTATAATTAGGACTCACTCTCCCCAATTGACAAACCATCAGGTGAAAATCCAACACCTAGATCAAACCTTTTACGGTGGCAAAATACCCAAAGGAAGTGGAAACTTCTGAAAAGTGACCTCGAGGCACTAATCTCTGTCACACCCTAACGGGTGCGTTATGAAAAATAGCCCCAGAGACTCCATTTCAGCCCACATATTCCTTGCAGGTAGCCGTGAAGGTTTAGTTTTGGACATACTCCAAGTACTCTCGGGTATATCTGGAGTCCCCCCTTAGCCTAATTTTAATCAACTCACACTTCAAACTTAACTTAAAACATACCAAGAGGCAATTGCAAAACATTCACTCCAAGAACATGTAAGTATGTTGTTTCTATTTTTTACTCCATTCTAAGGCACTGGTTATTTTCTTGCTTTATATAAATATTGTGTCTCAGCATTGTGCTTTCATGTGTTCATCTTTTATATCTTGCCATCTTTGATTATCTATAATTAAATTGCAAACTCCTAAGCAAATGATTCAATTTAACATCACAACACTAAGTAATTATACTTAGTAACTTAATAGGGTCTACCCCCCTTGGCTTCGTTAGGAGTTGAGCCTAAACGGAGGAGTCAAGAACAAGGTGACAGCCTTGACTCGAGACTTTCCCCCAAGGACACACCGAGTGGCTTGAAGATTTATGCCACATGACCTAGGTGTGTGAAAAGGTGGCAACACCTACCTCTTCAGTTACCCCCATTCCCGTGCCCCCCTGTATGTAGGATTGCCAACAATGCCACAGCTAGAGCTGCAGTCAACTATATCATTGTGGATGATTTGGCCCAAACGCCAACCACCATGTCCACTCTTGAGGTACTTAAAACATGCCCAAAACAGTGGAAATCCTTACTAGCCACCCTTGGGACAGTAGACCCCTCCGACTCCAAGTTGATCACATTCGACACGGAGAACAGAGAACCATGCATGCCATCCACCATCGCCTTCCAAATCCTGGTGTCTATCCGAAACCTGGTTGTGCACCAATGCATAGTGGATGAGGGGGCATCCATGTGCATTATGTCCACCCTGGTTTGGCAGAAACTCGAATCACCAATTCTTCAACCATCCTCCAAAACTCTACGAGCTTATGATGGCCATCCCACTAAATCCCAAGGAATCCTCCCCCATGTCCCCATCACATTAGCTGGGAATATAGTGCTAATCGACATAGAGGTCGTCAATGCTCAACTAGACTATAACCTTCTCCTCAGAAGAAGTTATATGTATGCCATGAGAGTGGTCGCATCAACTGTCTTACGTCTCATGATGTTCCCTCACAAAGGGAATATTGTGATGGTTTATCAACTCACTTATCATGATCTGCAAGGGTTAACAACACCCGCCAACGTTATCCCTACCATCACCACCATTGAGCCACAAGAGATGACTACACATGCTAATGTCATCCCTGCAATAAACACTATGGTTGACAACACACCAACCTCCCCATTATTGAATGTGGGCCTTGGGTTGTTTTCCTATCCCACAATGGTAGCTCCTTTCCCCTCAATGTCACCGCCACTGACACAAAATGAGACTATGGACTTGTGCATGGTCTCATCCAGCACCACTGTACCCAAACAACAACCACAGCTGTAACCCCAACCATAACCAAAACATCGTCTGTAGCCGCAACACCAATAGTAGCCGCAACATCACCCGCAGCAGCAACAATATGTGCATCTGCAACCACAACTACATCCCCACATGCAACCAATAGGGAGTTATCTAATCTCATCTCTAGTCCATATAATTCCCTTCCTCTTTCCCCCACCTGGTGTCATGAGCAAGCTATTAATGGCCACCTTAATCCTACCCAACTTTACATTGGGAATTCCAGTGTGGTATCTTGATCCACCAGCTCAACCAACAATGCCCCAAGTTTTTTTAAATGAGATGCAACCCATCGCAGTCGAGTCTCACCTTCCACACGGTCCACAAAAGCTAACCACCGCACCCACACCTGCACCACCCCACTCGAAAAGGGGTAGGGGTAAGGCGCCAAAGCCACCGCAGATCCACGAAAAGTCCCACCTTGCATCGTCTGTGAGCAATAGGGCCACCCAACTCAAAATTGCTATGAAATCCCAATGATCCGTGCACATTTAGATGCCATGGATACAAACAAAAACATCCCTATGGTTGAACTCCCAAACACACTGATATTCAAGAACAAGGCATTGAGAACAAACTATGCTTGCACCCTTTGTGTCTTGTATGGTCATTATTCTCACCATTTCCAAGACTTTCCCAAATTTCGAATGGATTTAGCTGACCTCCATCAACATTCCCTTGAGTCTGAAATCACCTTGATCGAACAAGTCCATCCCCCACCACCTTCTCCAGACACCATGTCCATTTACATGATGTCCAGTTCAACTAACCCACTTATCTCTACCTCCAACGACAGTCCATCAGACCTGTCTCTTCGTTGCTTCAGCAATGATAAGGAGATACTTGAAGATCTAACTGCCCCGGAATACCCATGGGATGACATGCACCATCACTTGTTCTTCCTCCCCAAAGAACTTGTGTCGCAGTCTGACCAGTTTTTCGTGGAGACCAAATATTTCATCCATGGGAAAGTCGATTGGTTCAAGAACCCCATCCCAGCACCAGATGCCTTCAAAGAAGGGATCATGGCCAACATTTCACCTACCATCAAAATCGACATCTCAACCAATTATGAGATTGTTGAAGAAACCATGTTGGGGTCATCTTGCTCCCCGGAAGAGGTTGCGGCCTACAAATCTCTCTTCCAAGAATTTTGCAACATCTTCGCCTAGTCATACACTAAAATTCCTGGCTTAGATCCATCCATCGTGGAACACCACATCGACACATGGCCCGATGTGGCACCCGTATGTCAAAAGAAATGGCCCATTCACCCTTCCAAAGTGGCTGCAGTTAAAGCCGAGATAGAGAAGCTGCACACCGCTGGCTTCATCTACCCCATTGTGTACACCACTTGGGTTTCTAATCCTATTCCCATGAATAAAAAATAGGGTACAATTCACATTTGCACATACTTCTACGACCTCAATGGGGTATGTCCCAAAGACAATTTCCCCACACCCTTCATCCATCAGATCATCGATGCATTTTTCGGACATGAAGCATTTTCCTTCATGGATGGTTTTTCTGGCTATAACCAAATCCAAATCCAGAAAGAAGACCGTTACAAGATGACATTCACAACCCCATGGGGCACCTTTGCATACCGATTCATGCCCTTTGGCCTGAAAAACACTGGAGCCACCTTCCAGTGCACCATTACACACTGCTTCAGTGACCTTATTCACATTACATTGGTTTGTCTCAACAACCTCATTACATAGTCACAGAAGCAAACAAAGCACATAGATGACCCGCGACAAGTATTCCTACGATGTCGCAAGTATGGAATCTGCTTGAACCCTTTCAAGTGTGTTTTATGTGTCCCAATGGTTCATCTACAAGGATTCATCATGTCACACAAAGGGATGACCGATGATCCCTAGAAATTCCAAACAACTTTCCCTCTAACGTCACCCCTTTGAGTGACAACGTTACAATTTGCATTATAGTCTTTCCATTTTTTGTTTTGCACATTTTTCAAAATTGAGTCTTATGTATTATTTCCTCTCATTGCTTCAAATGGAGCACACCTCAAACCGGTATATGGGATTCACAGATGGAGCACACCTCAAACCAGTATATGGGATTCACAGATGGAGCAAGCAGATGGTCTCTGAACCTCTCCTCGGCTGCATGGGTCATCTACTCCCCATCGCACAGGTTGATCCACATCAATGGAATATGCATGGGCACTACAACCAACAACCAAGCTGAATATGATGGTGTCAATGGCCTCTTGGCCACCGCTCTCCAGTTAGGAATTCACCATATCGATATCTTCTTAGACTCCCAGCTGCTTGTTTCTCAGTTGAACAACTACTATCAAGTACGTGATCCCTGCGCACTAATAAATGGTTATACCATCTGAATCCATCACATTCACACATAGTGTCACTGATCAAATGGCTAATGATATTCTAAATTGGCACATTCACAATCGCATATAGGATACATACAACCACAACATCATGCATAATCATATTTAAAAATACACACACAGTGTAATAATACATCACATAGGCATTTGCATTCCACAACATCATAAAAAGACTCACATAATAAAACCATAAAAGTGCATCCATGTGCATCAAAAATATATATAGATAATTAGAGAAGTCACATGTCCAAAACACGTCCAATACAAAATGAGAAGCCAAATATGTTTTCTCAGCAAGATATACATAGGGACACAAAAACCCCTAAGTGCACCAACGCACTAGGGACAGCCCCACTAGGCTACTAATCAGACTCAGACTCATCGTCTGACTTAGTGTCATCATCTTCGTCAGAGGACTCATCCTCTATAGGAAGATCACCTTTCACTGCCCGGCGAAAGTGCTCACAAGCCATATCCATCTTCCTCATCACACCAGTCCACTTTGGAGGAATATTGTGAATAGTGGAAATCATCTCACTACTCAGATACTGCCATCCATCATCTGAGACCCTAGTAGCAAGCCACTCCATATATGGCAACACTCCATCCATCTCCTACTGTCGCTTGTGGGAGATCCCAGCATGAACTGCCGCAGGAGCTATGGTAACAACCCGCCTCCGATGCCCGGGCGGTGGGGAGGACCAATATTTTCATATACAAACAAGGAAACCATCATTCCACATATATCAATATACAAACCACCAACCAACTCAACTACACTATGTATAAAGATAAACATAAAAACATCACTTATAGATACCAGCTGGTCCCCATGCCTAGCCAAGAGGTTGGGGCATCTCAAGGTATCCTTGGTAGTCCATACCTACATATGGGTACTCCTCAATCACTACAGGAAGCTGTTGCCACTACTCCAATAGCTCCTCAATAAAAAAGTGTCCCACTCTATCGCCACCCTCTTGGATCATCATCTGACACCATAGGTACATCCGTGGCTCTCGTGGACCACTATCCTACATAACCCGATGAGGACGAAGTGTAGATACTTTCTCTAAAAGGAAAGCACATAGGAAGGAGCCAAAACAAAAACCCGTGCCAGAAGTCTTCGACTTTTTCAGCTGATGCCAAACATCCTGTAGATACATCTGGCCCCATGCATAGTACGTGCCACCTATAGCACACTCTACTAGCTGAAGGTACCTGCTATAGATCTTGTGGCTCCCCGTGGAACCCAAGATATGCAGCAATAAGGTCGTCACCACCTGTGTCGACAAATCCTCGATGTCACACATCAAGATATAGGAGCCGCGCACATATGTCATAGCATAACAGTGCCGATCACACAACTCCTCCAATGTCTCCCCCTGAGACAACACAGGTTCCAAGTCACCAACCACTCCCAACATAGGGAGCCCAGTAAGAAAGTATACATCTGCCAGTGTAATCTCGATATGCTGGCTTTGAAAGAGGAACACCTCCTCATCAGCATCCCAGAAACTCACCAATGTTTGCATCAGCAAACGCAAGCTCCGCATGAGGGCTATCCTCATGAAATTCAGCAATCTACAATGGTCTAATGTATCTCTCACATTCCCATCTTGTAATGATGCATCCCTAAGAATTTTGCAGTCTCTCTCTCACCACTTGATCTCAGCAATCCTGCATGAGCAAAAACCTTGATGTGAGCCACTTCCATCATCAAAAAACACCCAAAAGAGGCCAAGTCACACCTGTTTGGGCCAAATGAGTGACTAGGTCACTCAAACAGGCCCCACAGATGCGACCAAGTCATACCTTTTCCTTCAAAAAGTGAGACTTGGCTCCATGAAACCCCAAACTACTCATGGAGGTCCTCTGAGTGACCAAATCCAGAAAATAAACCACCAAAAAGATGAGATTCAGCGAGAGCTCTTACCTGCAAGTCATGGCACTCAAAACTGTTGGTCAGATCAAGAGAAATCAACAAATGAAGATTTAGGGCCCACCTCTCCAACTCCACAATGAACAGTGACAATGACACCTCATCAAGTGGACCCCACTCTTATATAGGCCCCATTTGACCTAATTTATTTTGATCGACATAACAAGACCATACGGACTTCATTTGAGACACCGTTTGTGCCACTGGTTTCATAATTCCACCCTCTATCTCTTTATGAGACCATCATCTCATGTTTAATAAATTAATTTTGGGACCATTTCCCACAAGTCACCTCGATTTACAAGCCATGACATGACAATGCGAGTGTCTACAGACCTGTACTTGTATCACACTCCCCTACCGCTACTCAGCGATTTTTCAGGCTACCACCCATTAAGGAATGCCATTTTTACTTTTATTTTGTATTTTAACACATAGTTGTCTTCTCCATTCACCACACCTTATGCGGATCTCTGGACCATTGTACACAAAACAATATATTTTTCTTGCATGTATTTGGCATAGAAGTGCCCCCAGAATTGCACTCACATCACATGTAGTCAAGTCCGTCCACCGCAACACACACACACATGCTCTCCTAACCTTTGTATGAGAGTCGCCTCGGTTTGCATGCCTCTACCATACCGACTCGCGAGCCTCTATCGCAATCTATCCCATGCATGTATTGGTATGTTTGAGAGCCTTTTGCTCCATCCATACTGCGTGGATGACCTTTGGAACATTTTCCATTTTCCTGACATGGGGCACCGCTTGTGCCACCGCAATTGGTTAACCGTATTGGAGTTTCATTTAAGCTCTTTTCTAACTCCTTAAAACAATGAAAAGATAGTCGAGCACAACTGCTTCCTTTCTCACTCGCTAAAGTATAGGAAAGGGCGTCTAAATCATCTCGTTTACCTCCTTTTGCAGACCATGTAGACCATTAAATGAAAAGGACCACCTTGGCGTATTCAAGCCAAGACTGTTCCCCTCTGCACACTTTTATGCTTTCTTGGGAAGAGGGGCCACACTTTACAAAAATGCTCACCACGGGTTGTCGTTAAGCTCTTTTCCAGCCTTCTCATCAAGAAAAGATTGCCGAGCAAACTTGGTTTTGTTCATGCTCGTAAAAGTATCTGAATGACCGTCCAATCAGTATAGGTTTAACCTTTTCCGGCCTGATTGGACTACCAATGGTAAAGAAGTCTCTCATCCTCTATAGGATGGGAGAGCTCTCCTATGTATACTTTTATCCTTTTTCAGGCGCAGGAGACTACCAACAAAAAAGAGCCCCCACTGGAGTCTTCTTCATGCTTTCAAACTCTCTAAAATTGAAAGCACCATCGAGCATTTACTTTTTCAGGGTCACCAAAAATCCATGTGATCGTACCATAACAGTGTCCCTAGACACCACCCCACATAAATCAGTTTGGAAACATTCCCCCTTTGGGTCGCCTTTGTTCAGAGTACTCTACAATGTGTCTTCCTTGGATCACATCAATATCAAAAGTATCCACCTCCTCCAAGTATTTCCCATCTGCATTGACATTCCTGGTATTACAGCTAAGATCCCATTCCCATGAGTCAGTTTCATTTGCTGCATGGTCCACCCTACCATCATACTCTAAACAAAGGAAGTTTGAGTCTACCACACTCCCCCTACCCCTGTTCAATTCTTTCCCTCCCCCTCCCCATTCAGTGGGTCAGTCCACAGATTGTCTCACACCTTTCGGCTATCTCCCTCACGCTCCTAGTCAAGGAAACATCATTGCCTTGACTAGGGGCAGGTCTCCCTCTATCTATGACAACACACATATTATAGAGGATAGACCTAGAGGTACCTGTATCCTGGTTTTATTAGCCTCATTAATGAGTTCCTTGTACCACTTGAGAGGAGTCCTTAGTGCCTCTTAGGATGGTTGTTTCTCACGTGCTCGAATCCAACTACATCATCACACCGTTGATATTCGTACAAGGTGTGGTCCTCATAGTACTTGGTCAAAGACCCCAGATGTCACCTGACTCTAGCACATTAATGAGTCTATTCGAGGGACCTAAATAGGTTATGTCCCTTGTGATTTCTGGGTCATATTGGAGACAGTGTTTAGAAGCCCCAGCAGTGCTTCTATATAGATTTATGATTGATGTAGCATACTTGTACCACAGAGACTCTGACTCTCAGTCAACGAGTCCATACAGTTATGTACCGTTCCAGATCCAATAGACCATCAGTCGTCAAGATATAGCATTCCATAAGAATGCCATGGGTCCAATGTACCAGATCAACATTGTGTTCAACCTCACATTGAGGTAACCATCATTGTATCATTAGTTGTATATGATCGGTTCTTGTATTTTAGAGAATAGATCAAATTATTCTTTTGACATTGTCACAAACATGGGGATGGCCGCCTCATCCATATAAACGTCACACATTATTTGTATCTCACCCATTGATGGGAACCATATTAATACAAAAACCAAAAGCCACCATGCCCCAGCCCTGGAAGCACCACCTCTCCACAGCAAATCTTTGATGTCCATCAGCCATATGATGAGCTCTTTCCCTCACACATCAGGGGGCAATCTATTAACCTAAAAAATCCCTCACTCAGCTCTCCATGACCTACACCACCCAAGGACACCATTTCATGACTCTCATATCACTCCATTAGACCCCCACACCCTAAAAAAGGCTTAAGAATGAAGAAAAGGGCTTAAAAACCCCAAAAAGGAGCCTAAAATACTCTCCTAGGAGCTAAAGCCCTCAAAAAGGGGCTAAAACCCCAAAAGGAGCTAAAGTTAGGGCGAAAGGGGATAAAATCCCAAACCCTAAAAGTCCCCAAAAAAGCTATAAAAGGAGGGTGGGGGGTCACTCTCAAAGACATACCTCTCTTGCATACTGTTATGATGCCCGTGGATGCCTTGAGACACCTTTGCCTCTCAAGCGACCCACATCCCTCTCTCCTCCATCCATTCTCCCCATTGAGCCATAGCTCCTCATCCATTGTTGAGTGAGATAAGGAGGTGCTTCCTTCCAGCCAGGGCATGGTAGCCCATTTCACCAAAGAAGAGGTATACTTGTGTGTTTTATTTCATTTCTTTGCTTTTGTTTAACCCATATCTTATTTGCAAGTTTTCATATTTTTTCTTGCAGGTTTATTTCTAACATGTTTTGCAGGTTTACTATAGCTTAATGATTGTTTGCAGGTAGCCAAGGAAAAGCCCTAACATTGTTTGCAGAGGGGCTCACGGCCACTATTTTCTTTTTGTCTTTGCTTTCTGTCCATTCCGCTTTCTTTTCAGCATTTTCACACGCAGGAACCTACCCTTCTGTCCTATCGATAGAAGGGAGCCATTCCTGCCCCTGTAGCAAGGATAAATCCCTACTATAGGGCCATCCAACTCAAAACTACCCTGAGATTCCCATAATTCATGCACATTTGGATACCATGGATACGATGAAAAACCTCCCCGTGGTTGAACTTCCAAGTGGGCCAATAGTGAGAAACAAGTCATTGAGAACAAACCATGCTTGCACCCTATTCAGTTTGTATGGAAACTATTCTCACCACTACCAAGACTTGTCTGAGTTTCAAATGGATTTATCCAACCTTTGTCAACATTCCCTTGAATCTGAGATCACCTTGATCAAAGAAGTTCACCCCCCACCTCCTTCTTCGGACACCATGTCCATTTACATGATGTCCAGTTCTACCAACCCTCTTATCTCCACAACCAACAATGGTCCATTAGACCTGTCTCTTCATTGCTTCCACAATAATTAGGAGATACTTGAAGCCTTAACCACCCCGAAATACCCATGGGACAACATGCACCATCGCTCATTCTTCCTCCCCGAAGAACTTGTGTCGCAGTATGACCAGTTTTCCATGGAAACCAAAGATTTCAATCATGGGAAAGTTGACTAGCTCAAAAACCCCATTTCAGCACTAGATGCCTTAGAAGAAGGGAACATGGCCAACATCTCACCAACCATCAAAATCAACATCTCAACCAACCCTGAGGTTGTTGAAGAAATCATGCTGGGGCCATCCTGCTCCCTGGAAGAAGTCACTGCCTATAAATCTCTCTTCCAAGAATTTCGCAACATCTTTGCCTGGTCTTACACAAAAATTCTCGGGTTGGATCCATCCATTATGGAACACCACATTGACACATGGCCTGATGTGGCCCCCGTGCGCCAAAAGAAATATCCCATCCATCCTTCCAAAGAAGCCGTGGTCAAAGCCAAAATAGAGAAGCTACACACAGCCGAATTCATTTACCCCATTGCATACACCCATTGGGTTTCAAATCTTGTTCCTGTGAATAAAAAATAGGGTACCATCTGGGTTTGCACAAACTTCTATGATCTAAATGGGGTGTGTCCCAAAGAAAACTTCCCAACACCCTTCATCAATCAGATTATCGATGCATGCACTGGACATGAGGTCTTTTCCTTCATGGACGGGTTTTTTGGATATAACCAAATCCAGATCCGAAAATAATATCATTACAAGACTGCATTCACAACCCCGTGGGGCACATTCTCCTATCAAGTAATGCCCTTTGGTCTGAAGAACGCTAGAGCCACCTTCCAGCATGCCATGACACACTTTTTCCATGATCTCATCCACATCATGTTGGTCTATCTTGACAACCTCATTGCATGGTCACAGAAACAAGCACAACACATAGATGACTTGTGGCAAGACTTCCTACAATGTTGCAAGTACAAAATCTGCTTGAACCCTTTCAAGTGTGTTTTATGTGTCCCAACGGGCCATATCCTAGGGTTTATCGTGTCACACAAGGGAATGACCGTTTATCCCCTAAAAGTCCAAACCACTTTCCCTCTAACATCACCTCTTTAAGTGATGACAGTTCAGCTTGTAACATAGTCTTGTCCTTTTTTGTTTTGCAATGTTTTTACCTCAAATCAGAGACCCCCATTAGGGGTATCACCATTAGCTACTAGGTAGAGTCACCCAAAATCTTTTTGAGACACTTCTCACATCTCCAGGCTCAAGATTTTGTCCTCTATATTTTAATGAGATCATCGTCTCATGTTTAATAAGTAATTTCCGGGGCCACTTCCCGACAGTTACCATGGTTCACATACCACATTGTGATGTAAGTGTCTCCGAACTTGTACTTGCATTACACTTTCCTACCGCCAATCATATGGGTTTCCAGGCCATCGCCTGGAAGGCACATCATTTTACTTTAGTATATAAATGTCTAATTCATCCACTGCACCTTACGTGGGTCTTCGAGCCTCCACCCGAAGGATGGATCATTTTTTTTGCATGAATTTTGCACATAACTACCTCCGTACTTGCACTCACATCACATGTAGTCAAGTCCATCCACCATAACTCACACACAACTCTCCTCACCTCTGTTGAGAGCCACCTCGGTTTGTGTGCCTCTTCCACATCGATTCATGTTCCTTTGTCGTGATCTATCCTGTGTATTTCCAAGAGCCACTTGCTTTATCCATATTACATAGATGACCTTTGGACCAATGTCCATTGTCCTGACATGGGGGCACCATCAATTCCCCCTCGATCGATTTACCATAATGGATTTTCTTTTAAGCTCTTTTCTAACTCCTAACAGAATGAAAAGATTGTTGAGCAAAGCTACTTCCTTTCCCACTCGTTAAAGTATAGGAAATGGCATCTATGTCATCTTTTTTATCTCCTTTTGTGGACTATCTGAGACCATCAAATGAAAAGTACCACCTTGGCACATTCAAGCCAAGACCGTTCCCCTCTGCATGCTTTTATGCTTTCTTGGGCAGATGGGATGAACTTTATGGAAAATATCACCATGGGTTGTCATTAAGCTCTTTTCCAGCCTTCTCATCAAGAAAATATTTCCAAGCAAACTTGGTTTCATTCATGCTCATAAAAGTATCTGAATGACCATCCGGTCGGTATAGGTTTAACCTCTTTTGACCTGATTGGCTACCAATGGTAAAGAAGTCTCTCATCCCCTACAGGATGGGAGAGCTCTCCTATGTATAATTTTATCCTTTTTCAGGCACATGAGACTACCAATGAAATATATCCCCCAATGGAGTCTTCTTCATGCTCTTAGACTCTCTAAAATTGAAAGCATGATCGAGCATTTACTTTCTCGGGCTTGCCAAAAATCCATGAGATTGTACCACAATAGTGTCTTTAGACACCACCCCACAAATAACAGTTTGGTAGCATTCCCACTTTGGGTCGCCTTTGTTCAGAGTACTTTGCAATGTGTCTTCTTTGGATCCCATCAATACCAAAAGTATACCTCCCCCAAGTATTTCCCATCTGCAGTGACATTCCCAGTATTACAGCTATGATCCCTTTCCCATGAGCCAGTTTCATTTGTTACCTGGTTCGCTCTGTCATCATACTTTGAACAAAGGAATTTTGAGTCTACTACACTCCCTCTTCCCCTGTTCAACTCTTCTCCTTCCGCCCCCCCCCACATTCAGTGGGTCAGTCCTCAAATTGTCTAACATCTTTTGGTTGTCTCCCTCGCACTTCTAGTCAAGGAAACACCATTGCCTTGAGAAGGGGCAGGTCTCCCTCTGTCGATGACAACACATGTATTCCAGAGGTCCCTGTATCCTAGTTTCATTAACCTCATTGATGAGTTCCTTGGACCACTTGAGAGGAGTCCTTAGTGCCTCTTGGGATTGTTGTTTCTCACGTGCTCAACTCCAGCTACATCATCGCACCATTGAGATTCATACAAGGTATTGGTCCATGCAGTATTTGGTTGAAGACCCCGGATGTCACCTGACTCTAGCACATTGATGAGTCTATTTGAGGGACCCCAAAAATTTCATGTCCCTTGTGATTTTTGGGTTGCGTTGGAGACAGTGTTAAGAAGCCCCAGCAGTGCTTCTATATAGATTTATGATTAATGCAGCATAATTGTACCACAGAGGCTATAACTCTCCATCAGTGAGTCCATACAACTATGTACCATTCCAGATCCAGCAGGCTATCAGTCATGAAGATATAGCATTCCATGAGAATGCCATGGGTCCAATGTAGCATTTCTTCAGATCAGTATTGTATTCAGCCTCTCATTGAGGCAACCACTATGTATAATCAGTTGTACATGATCGAATCTTGTATTATAGTTATAGATATTAGATCACATTATTCATTTGACATCATTACGAGCATGGGGATTCCCACCTCGTCCAGATACATGTCGCACATTATTTGTATCTCACCCATTGATGGGAACCATATTAATACAAAAATCAAAATCCACCATTCCCTAGCCCAGGAAGCACCATCTATACACAAGAAAATCCTATGATGTACATCGGCCATATGATGCGCTCCTGCCCTCACACATCAGGGGGTAATTTGTTAACCCAAAAAATCCCTCACTCAACTCTACATGGCCTATACCACCCAAGGACACCCATGCACAACCCTCATTTGACCCCATTTGACCCCCACACCCTCAAAAAGGCTTAAAAACCCCTAAAAAGAGCCAAAATAGCTCTCATAGGGGCTGAAACCTCCAAAAAGAGGCTAAAACCCCTCAAATGAGCTTAATACCCCCAAAAGAGCTAAATATTGAACGAAAGGGGCTAAAGCCCCAACCAGGGGCTTAAAACCCTAAAAATCCCAAGAAAAAGTATAAATAAAGGGGTGGGGGTCACTCTCAATTCATTCCTTATTTCCATATTGTTATGTTGATGAAGTGAGTGCCTTGAGACCATTTGCCTCTCAAGACATTCACTCTCCCTCTTCAGCATCCTTCCATTGAGCCATATCTCCCCCTTCCAACAGAGGTTCTCTCCCAGCTAGGGCATGGTGGCCCATTCCAATCACAAGGTATACCTATTTTGTTTTGTCTTTGCTTTGGTAGTTTGTATTTTTTTCTAACAGTATTTGTTTGCAGGTTCATTGCTTAAGATCTTCTTGCAGGTTTCCATTGTTTACTTACAGAGTTTATTGCTTTCCTCACAGTTGTATGCAAGGTATTGGAGCATAACCCATAACCTTGTGTGTAGAGGGGTTTTGTTTATTTCTACTTCCATTTCTGTTTCAGTCTATTTCCTTTCTGTTTTCTTTGCATCCACCACCAAGAACCCTACCCTTCCGTCCTATAGAGGGAAGGTATCCATTCCTGCCCTGTAGTAAGGGAGAGATCCATACTACATGTGTCATACATAAGAACAAGGCCTCCAACTGAAAAATTTCTTGTTCTTAATGTGTTTATCACACTATACCTTCTTCCTTTGTTTTTCTACATCTTGGTGAAATGGTGCAATGAAGCGTTCTTCTTCCAAATGGATTAGCTAAAGCAATATTTCTTCAACAGCATCAACATCTGTCATTTCCGTGAGTGTCGCCACTCTTAAACTTGGTACAATATATTCCATAGTCATGACAGCTTCATGTCCATATACTAACTTGAATGGTTTTTGACCTATTAATTTCTTGCATGTTGTGCGATATGTCCATAACACTGCGGAAATTTTTTGGTCCCAATCATCCCTTCTTGTATTGCAGACTTTGGTTAGCGCATTTTCCATAATCTTGTTAAATGCTTCATCCACTCCATTTTTTTATGGGTGATATGGAGTTGTTATTCTATGTTGTATATGAAAATCATCAATTAGTTCTTCAATTAATTGATTAACAAAATGTCTACCTTGATTTCTAATCAATATATTTTGGAACCCGAACCTTGTTACAACATTTTCAAATAAAAACTTTGTTGTTGTTGCAACAATACAATCCTTGATGGGCGCAACTTTTTCCCATTTATTTAGGTTATCCATCACAGTGATGATATACCTAGCTCCTGTGCACTTCCGTACTAGACTAATGGGTCCCACAAAGTCAACAACCCATTTATCAAATGCCTGTAATGTGAGTTTTGGTACTAGTGGCATTTCATCTCTTCTGGATGGCTTGCCTCTTTTTTAGAAGACATCACAACTCCGACATTAATCCCGAGCATCTAAATGAATGGTAGGCCACAATAAACCATCTTGTAATATCTTACACATAGTATCATTTCCTGAATAGTGTCCTCCTTCGATACCAACATGTGCTTCACTTAAAATAATAGGCCACTCATGTTCGAAAACACAACGTCAAAATATCTCATCAGGACCTAGTTTATATAAGTGGTTAGGAATCAATTGGAAATATGCAGCTTATGTTACTAACTATTTCTTCTATGTTGTTGTGAACTCGACCGGTGCAAAATCTGTAGTTAGAAACTGTATGATATCTTCATATTGATTATCAAAGGCGGTTATCACAAACAACTGTGCATCCAGGAGATTATATTCTAGACAAGTAGGTTCTTCTCCATTCTCAACCCTTTATAGGTGGTATAGTCCCAAGTTCAATCGAATTGGTTTAACAATTATCTCAAAGTAAAATTCTTGGAAGAGGAGAAGCCATCGACAAATATTCCCCCCCAACACTGGATTATTGACCAAATATTTCAGTGTAGAATGGTCAGTGTACATTTTTAAATGCCCCCCCAGCAAGTAATGTCGAATTTTTTGCAATGCATAAACCATAACAAGTCCTTCCCTCTCTATTGTAGTGTAATTCTTCTCTGTAGTTGATATCTTTCTAATAGCAAAAGAAATGGGTAGATCAATCTCTCCTTCTCCTGGTTGTGCTAGTACCACTCCAAGCACAACAGAGGATGCGTCGACATGAGCATGAATTTATTTTTTCCATTCTGGAAATATGAGTATGGTTCTAGCGTCCATATTGCTTTTCAACTTATCTAGACTCTCTTGGAATTCATCTGTCCACTGAAACTTAGTGTATTTTTTCAACAATTTCTCCATTGGGGAACTCACTTGTGCATATCCTTTGATGAACTTTTTGTAGTATCCCATATGTCAAATTGTTTCCCTTAACTATTTAACCATGGTAGGTGGTGGTAAGTCAAGGATGATGGTGATTTTAGATGGATCAACCAAAATTCCATCATGACATACCACATGGCCTAAAAGAGCTCCAAAAGGCACACAAAAAATACACTTTCTCAAATTGAGGGCAATTTGGTACTGGCGGCATCATTCTAAGACTTTCTATGTGATATTTTATAATACTAAATAATGTCCAGTCATCAAAGTAGACTTCAATAAATTTGTGTATAAAATATTTAAATGCAACAACTACAATGCTAGAAAATATTGCAGGCGCATTATTGAGTCCAAAAAGAATTAACAAATATTGGTAGCATCCCCACTCTGTTGCAAAGGTGGTCTTGTATCGATCTTATTTTGCAATTCTTACCTGATGGTAACCCAAGAATCCAGCTGTAAATGAATACATTTCTTATCCTCCAACATTCTCCAATACTTCATCTATGAATGGGGTCATAAATGATTGTGCAAACAATCATCATTTAATTTTCTAATATCAACACAGAGCCTGACTTCTCTTGAATTTCTTGTATTGTACTATGATCGGTTTGATCCATTGTGATTCTTCAACTAGTTATATTACACCTACCTCTAGCATTCGATCAATTTCGGCTTTAACTTTCTCTTTGTAGCATAGGTTTAATATGTATGGCCTTTGTTTGACCGGTTTTGCGTCAGGCCTCAGGGGTATCTTCATTTCACCAAGGTCTCCAACTATCCCTTTCATTTCAGAAAATTTTGTTGGGAATAGATCCTAAAATTCATGTAATAAGTCAGTGATCTTTCCCACAGTCTCTTCATCCCAGTAATCTCCAATATTAGCAAACTTTGGGTTTTCATCCGACCCAATATTTACTTCATTAATATTGAGTTGTTTTAGAAATTGGTCACTGGTTATAATAGATCCCTCTACTATACATGTACCTTTTGATTCAGGTATATTTATCTCAAGTGGGTCATCATCATCTGTTTTCCAGTGATATTATAACATTGCATCCAGTTATGTATGGTCATTCTGCATTCATGGAAATTTGTGTCTACGACCGGGATTTATTCAAATATATTTTCCTTTATTACCTATAACGCAACATCTATTGTTGGGTGTTTACTTGAAAATTCAAATGTCTAGGTGAAGCTTACATCTAAGCTTTCCCATTCAATAGTTCATCGTCACATATCTTCTGATGTGTACCAACTTCTTGGTACCATTTCCATAGTGTGGATGAATTGATGAACCCATTTTTGTCGCAGATGTTCTTGCCAAATACTTAGATAGTGCTCAATATGTTTCCCAGGATCTATCAATCCTGTATTTTTTTTATTAGGGAAACTGATATCTTCCCCAAATATGATCTCGATTAATATCCTACATTGTGGCCATTTGGAGGTAGGTTCTTTGTGTGTACCCCACCATCTAGCGGTGTAGCTTTCAGCACCTAGTCCAAAGCGGACAATTGTTGTGATTCTGTGACTTTTTCTTCAAATTCTAGGAAAAAATATGTGAGGTTGAGGAATCCTTCATATGTAGACAGTGGACTTGCTTTGGTTCCTACCCTTCGTACATCTCTTGTGATTCTTGCACATATTGACTTGGAGACTTCATGTAGCCTATTCTGCCCATTTTCTAGAGCATCTCCTGAGTTGGACATGCACAGGATTACACTACACCAACTTAGGTTTTCATCAGTTGTTGTGTTGATATAGTCTTCCTTTGAAGACATGATGTTGTACAACTAGTCTAGATAATTGTATTTCCCTTAGTTGTGTACAAGATCGACATATCTATATCCTTCAAGTGGATCAATTGGTGTAACCACTCTTATTTCAAAATCTTCAAAATAATAGATCATTTTCTTGAAGTTTATAATGGTTTGGTTTTCTATTTCCCAATCAATTCCTGGAAGTGTAGGATATGGGTTTATGTCATCGAAATGTCAATAACTTCAAAGTCGACATATGTTAAACCTTCAACTTCCACAGCTACTTGAGTTAGTCTACTGATTGGTAGAACCTTTGACTAGTTCGCAAGCCTTAGTTAAATAGAATACCAATCTAGTCCCAACTTATTCATGCTCTCCCATGTTTTTCTTGTCAATATATTGACATCCAAGCCCAAATATGATATGATATAATCCATATCATAATCTCCTATCTGCACAGTCATTTGCAGTTCTTGTCCTATCTTCATTTTTTTCCTGATATGATTAACTCTTTTTTTCAGGTCATGGGTCTTTTGTGGTTTCTTCTATGATTTCTTTCAGTTCTATGACAACATCTTTATCATTTATTAGTGCTAAAAAAAAATTGAAAAATTATTTAATCTTACTAACCTTTTTAATTGGCGGTTTCCTGATGAGATTTTCAAATCATTCGGGAATAGCCCTAACTTTTCCAGATGTCAATGACTAATTAGTATCAATAAAGTATTTCAAACCTTCAAGAATAATTCTTTACCCTATTGGACAGCTGGCGGAGCTTTCTTTTGTGTCGCAGGTCTCACCTACGGCTGTCCTTACTATGTATTTCAGTATGCTCCTATCTTAGCACCTCCACTTGTAACTACAGCAATGTGGGGTTGTCTTGGTTTGGAAGAAATCATCTGAATATTCTGAATGGGATTCAAATTCTGATTCTACACCGGGTTTGGGTTAACGATAGCTCTAGCCTACCATTTTGCAATAAGATGTGGACACTATTTGACAGTGTCATCAAATCCTTTACAATATGTACAATTTTTTGTAGGAATTTGACAATCTCGAGAAAAATGTCATGGATACCCACAATTATAACATATGACTTGGCCTCTTCCTCAACCAAATCCTCCTCCTTGTTGTTGTCCTCAACCTCTAAAATTCCCACCCTCCCTTTGTGAAGGGTACTATTGTTGTTGAGGATATTGATTCTTCCGGTATTGTAGTTGAGGTCATTTCTATTGTTGATATTATGCAGGCTGATATCGAGGTTGCGCTCATTCAGCTTGCATATGCTCATCGTTTTTCATTAAGTAGGTATCCATCATATTTTCTTATAGTATATGAAGTGATATGCAGTCCTTTTCATCATGACCTACTGATTTACAAAATTTACAATAGAGACTAGCAGGTGTGCTTACAATATTCTGTAAGTATAAACATTCCTCAGACTTGTGGCTCATTGCCTGGCATATTCTACACTAAGGAATTCCTTAGGTGTTTAATGGGTTCGACGCACCTGCAATGACATAGTTCATGAGCGCTAGGCAATTATCTTTATGGTGTCTGTCTTTTTTGCATCTTTTACACTGTAGTTCTTCCTCAACTTCCTTACCTATTTTAATGTCCTGGAGCTGCACTGTAAGATTGGACAGCTATGACTGAATTTGCATCATTCTTGAGCCAGTGTCTCCAACCGACGAGGATTCTACTTTCATTGCTATTTCAAGAGCCTCTATATCCGACAAAAGTTTCTGTTGCATCAACGGGGTTTAGATATGTGGTAACAAGGTGACAATAAACCATTCCTTATGTTGCACATCCGACATTTGGAAAGTCACTTTGTCCATTAATGTCTTAAATCTTTGGTCAAAGTCCCAAACAGATTTTGTTGGTAGCTGCTTAATATCTTTGATTTTGGTGATTCACCATGATTGGGACTTGGAATTTTAAATTCATCTATCAAACCCAATCAAATATCAATGAGTTTTTTTGGGAAAACTCCTACTGGTACTATGGAAAATTTCATATACCAGTCCAGCACATGACCTCGCAGAGTCGTTGGCATCTGTGCTTTATTGATAGTCTTGTCTTGGATCTGTCGTACAGTACAGATAGCTTCACAAAGAAACCGATGTTGGTTTGGGTATTCCAACCCATTTCCATTGAATATTGGTAGCTTAATGTCAGCTACATCCATTATATTTGCTACTAATACAGTCATAACAGAATTTTGACTAGTAGGACTTCCTTGTTTGCTATTTACAATGTTAGTATTACTTGTATTTACATAATTACTTGGAGACAGGTCTCATGATCTTACTTATGGTATTGTAGGTGAGTTGTAAGCACATTCTTGTTCTAGATCTTCATTTGAGTCTTCGGACTCTTCATCTCCTTATGATATCAGTTGACATTATTCTTCTTTGTCACAATATCCTTCGTCTAAGTATGACACAAACTTGTAGCCTTCTTCTTCTTAGTCTATGTTGCAAATCCCTCATTCTAACAGATTTTTTCTTCATTTGATGGACCTGAATCTTCTTTCTCTTCTTAAAAATAATGGCTCTAGTTTAGTTCCACTATCTCCTAGGAACATCTCACTCTAGGGTTCTACTGATATGTAGCCACTCCTTTCTATTCAGTGTTTTTGCATTCGTAGAATGCCTTTTTCACATCAAATCATTTTTATCCACGTCTTTAAATATGACACGTATCGTATGCATGGTCCTTGAAATTTTTTTTTCTCTACCTCACTATATGAGGTTATTGTGTCAACAATGAACTCAATAATATATCCTTCTAGGATAATGTCTATCCAAAAATCCACATCCCTTGATATAGGGTTTCTCACTTCTTCCAGTTGTTCAATTAACTCGGGAGTCCACTCCCTTGGTCCTGTGCCCTGCAAATTTGTTCATTTGGTCACTAATTTGGATAACCACTCGTGTAGAACGATGGGAAACTCAAAAAAAGAAAATCTTGTGGATGTCTATGTATATGTACCATCCCAACCACTCTATTGGGTTCCACCGATATTTTTCACTTTCTTTTCATGCAAACTCTAACTCTTTGGACTCCACCCTATCCCGAATCTTTGATTTTGTGGGATTCCACAACATGTCCCTCTCCACAACAATTTAGGGTCCCAGCAACATAACCATTTGTTATATTTTTCTCTCCTCTTGTATTTCTGTCACTGGACCTATGTTTAGTCCCTTCTTCTCAGCACAACAAAGCTCAATATATCAGCCTAATAGAGCACAACTTAGCCAACAACACTTGGGACATAGATGTCGTCTCACCTGAGATCTCTCTCGTTATGGTTAACTTCCAGAACCATGTTTTCGCAGTTGTGTGGAAGGGTGTTTTAGTACCTTGGCTCTGTGCCAAAGCTTCCAATGAAGTCTAGGGAAGGGTGTATTACTTGTATGCACATTTCTTGAGAAACTAAAATGCAACCCAACCTTTCTTTATGCAACTTAAGTAAATAAGCAATAGGAATGCAGCATAAACATATCCATTAATATAATGCATCCATCAACATTTATCCAACTACAAACAAAATAATCAACCAGTCAATCAACACAATAATCACACATACATCTAATCCACTTCAACATTCACACATATACACAGAATATCACATGGAAACCCATCCAGGCAAAAACCACAAGGTTCTCTTCATCTGGCATTAGGAAATAGATGCACCTTTTGTCTACGCACAAAGCTGCAAATTCTACTCAAGATCTTATCTTATATCTTTACAGAATTTTCCTCCCTCTCATTCTCTCTGATCTTCTCTCTTTCCTTTTCTCTTTCTCCTCTAATTCTCTCAATTATATGCACACATCCTGAATTGACCAATCTTCCCTACTCATCTGCGCACTCAGATGTAGAACATCTACTCTGATGCACTTAGCGATACAATGTCATTAACTAGAATTCCTACCTCAAGTCTAACTCAAGCGTCTTACCAAGAGTCTAACCAGCAATTTGCAATCTAGAAGATGGCGCTACTTCATGCCACTAGAGACTACTTATATTTTGATATCGGCTAACCCATATATAGCTTGGGTTCCTTCTTCTATAACCCCATTATAGACTTGATACAACTCCCATACATGCTTGTTACAAAATCAATACCAATTCAATACAGACTCGAATAGACTCATTACAGACTAATTTTTTGTCGCTATCTTGGTCGACTTACTATATCCAGCCAACAAGTTATGTTTCCTATTCTAGCAACACATAACAAGAGGCACTATTGTCCTGACCTACAAATATGCTTTCACGCGTGTGGCTTCCACAGGCTCGATCTGAGCTCGTACGCATAATCCTTAAGGACTGTCACTTTCCCAACAACCTTCCTTACTGTCATTTTCTTGCCATTACGCTATTTGCACATCTGCTTCTGCTAATATTTTTTTATTCCATCTCATGTCACCTTCTATTCTTCTATCATAACTTACTCATCTAGTGCAGCTTCCTCTTCCTTATCCTTCAATTTGTCTTCTTCTTCTCTTCTACTTCTTCTATCACAGCATCCTTCCCCTTTCCCTTTATTCTACTTCATCGGCCCTAGATCCTTCCTCTTCTCTTTTATTTTCTTCTCCATACTTAAGGCCATAATTCTACATGAATTTTGTCCTAGTGTCCCTAGTCTCAATGTTTCCTAAATATAGCTAGGTATGTTGCGATTGTAAAGATTCAATTAAACATGAATAAATCAACAATGCCTAAGTCAAATCTTATGTGCTTCATTTAAATAAATAATCTCTCTGTGATCCATGCAAAGTTAAAAATTGTAAATAAGGTGATTTGTATGGATTACACTAAGAGTGAAGCACCAATGACTCTTAAGGTGAAGCACTGATGACACATAAGTTATCATGTTAACTAAGTGATCAAGTTTTAGTTGAATATTGAGTTCATTTCAAAGTCAATCAACCATCATTTAAATCTAATCTTGGAAATAAGGGTGCATATATTGTGCATGGAGAGGAATCCAAAGCACTCACTTAGCACTTGTACTAGAAGGGTGCTAATGTTTTCATGGAGAAGAATCCTATGAACCGATTTGGAAACATTAAAAGAAAATTCAAATTTGTGATGCATGAATGGCCAATTTTTGTTGTAAGTGATATCTACCTTATGACTTGGGTTCCTAGGGTCACCAACATACTAGGGTGTTTCTTACATACATTAAGGGTTTGGAAACATAAACAAGAGAATAAGGGTTAGTAGGACAGGTACCTTTTTTAGACAGTTGATCCTATCTTTAAATCCCTTCTTTTGATTCTCCAAATCTCTCTTCTCTTCAATACCTACAACAAATATTGGTGTTTCTCCATAGTATCTCTTATTGTTATATAAATAAAACATGAACATATTATAATTGCATTTAGAAATAAATAACAATATAGATCATGATTCATAACAACAAAGGCATGCACTAAGACAAATATGGAAGAAAGGAACTCTTTATTGCTGAAGTTCGGGAAACATTACAACCGCGTCTGAGACAATCCTTCTTCTACAGATCAATAATTGATTCCTCCTTGCTCCTCTCTCCAAAATATTTCTCTAGCATAACTTTTCTCTCAAACTTGCTTCCTCTATCCTCTACCCCTCCCCTCTATTTATACCTGCTGGTGAGGAGAGATAATGAGGCTTAGGATGGTTAAGGGATTTAGGGAAGTTACCATTTTGAACCAAACTTCCCCTATACTAATCAAATTTTTATTTTTAAATTTTTTCATATGGAACTCACAGGTATAAATAAGGAAACTCACGAGTGCAACTTTTTAGGAATAACTTGTGGGTTTCACATAGGCTGACCCACGAGTGACACACAATTTGTCATAAGAGGACCCGCGAGTGCAAGGAAAAATCATCTATAAATATTGGCAAGGATGAAGAAACAAGTATGCATCAAGGCTTCACTTCGTCTATAATGTTTAGGACACTTCAATCCACATCGTCCTTTTGTGTACTGACAAATTTGGAGTCAGTACTCAGATGAAGAAGTGTCATTTCATAGTATAACTGTTAGTTTTTCATCACAATTAGCATTATGATCTTAGGATCTTTTCACTGAGAGAACAACAAGTACAACAATAAAACATAAGCACATCACAAGAGACAAGAGACACAAAGAGTTTTCCTCAGGGAAACCATAAAGGAGAAAACCCCGCAACTTCCTATAAGATAGAATCAACACCAAAACAATAAGAGAT
>LPNX010101552.1:397904-425103 GCA_001517045.1 Pseudotsuga menziesii | reverse complement strand
ACATGACTCAAATACATAATAGAGACATCCCGGAATAAACATCAGGTTACAATATATAAGATACATAGAAGAATACATTCCGAAGTTACATATACATCAACAATAACAGATGCCCCCTAATGTGTGAGGTTAAAGGGTAGCGATGGCCGAAATACATTACAAATTTATTTTTAACTCAGAGGGACTCAGTATCAAGGTCGCAGAGAAGTACATGAAATAGAAAATTCAAGGTCAATTACAAAATCATTACTGAGGATTCCATGTTCAATAATGTGGAACTCTAGATCCTTTACAAGATACATTTACATTATATAGTACTGGAAACAGGGCCATGTATGTTTTACAAAGGTGGATCAAAGTCACAATAGTATAATTATAGATATTAATTAGTCATAAATAGTGTCACAGAACATGGCACAATATTGCACAACTTAGGTTATATAGCCTATAACCCAAGGTCTTCGTCCAAATCCATAGAAAGCAGTGCAAATCCTACCATGTGAATACATGATTTGAATTCGAACATGGAAGGATACCATCATAGTGTCGGTTAAAGATTTGTACTAACAAGAAATGCAAGGGAGTCCACCAATATGAGGATTGGATCCTAAGGTACTATCTTTGTAACGTTAGGTCTTCTTATACAGGAGGTACTAATCGAAAGCCATTTTGTGAAGAGGAAGGAAATGAATCCTTTAACATGCTGCATGCATAACTGGTAGAATGGATAAGGGAATATGTACATAGGACGATCTTAGAGATGAAAATGATAGGGATCAGGATGAATAGACAAGGGAAACTATCCTTGAATAGTGAGCACGACACAAAGATGACCCAAGGAAGCTTTAAAATTTCAAATGGTACAACTAGGCCTATCTACCATGTAGGAGACATGGATATATTCCAAGTGAAGGAGTAATGAATCAAAGTGTTAGTTGAACTAGGAAGTAAAAAATGAGACATGAGTTTCAGGAGGCGCAAACTAGTGCTTTGTTCAAGGACGACTTACTTCCAAAACATATAAATCAAAGAGTGTGTTTCCTTCCATTCCTTTCTTGTTAAGTTTTAACAAGTCCAATAAATTCAACTCAAGTCCTTCTTCATTTTTAGCAATATTGAAGAAAAGAGAGAATAATCCTTAATATGTCATTGATCCATGGATTTTACGAGCCTGAATTAGTAAATGCTCATTGGTGTTTTCATAGTTTTGAGAATCTAAAAAATCCAAAAAAGAGTTTCGGGGGGTGATTTTTCATAAATTTAGTCTCCTGAGTCCAAAAAAGTGTAAAACAATCCAATGGAGAACTCTCTTAGCTTCCAAATAACTAAAGTATACCTTTTTCGTACTTAGTCGACAAGTTCCTAAAAAGGGTAAACTATCACCCAACCGACGCTCCTTCAAAATCAAGCATGTAGCCTTAGTTTAATGAGTGTGAAGGAATGAAAGATCACTCAAAAAGTTCCATTTATTTATGAGAATTGTACAGACAACAAAAAACTCTATGCTTTGTACTAGGGTTTAACGAGCATGACAATGGCATAAAGAACGCCCATAATATTTTTTATAATTAGGTCCAAATCATGAAAAAGATAAAACTAAGCTCAAACAAGTTCCTTTTACATAATTTTAGTCCTCCACCCCTGGAAAAGAGATAAATCTATACGTGAAAATACTCTTCTATATTCTGAAGAAAATAGAGTATTCCTTTTTCGTAAGTAATCCACAGGATCCAAAAAAAGGTTAAACTTATATTGTTATGGATGATCCTTCATTTACTTGAATGAGTCTGAAAGAACAAGCAACTAAGCTGTCTAGTCATGTTTAAGGAGTCATATCAGGGCTTAAACATAACTCCATAGGGCGAGATCCTTATAATCAAGGGTAATTTAGTAAAACATACAAAATGAGGCTCATTTTTGTGTGAAAAGTGACTACGAAGGCTCCCATAACCTAGCAAAATGCGACATGGGTGCCAAAAATGACAAGAAGTGTTCTAACTAGGGTAAACCATGTGAGGTGGGATCTAACCATGAAAGAACAACGATGTTTGAAGGGTAAGAAATGGTTTCACATCACAGTCCATGGATGGAAAGGAGATCCTAAGGTTCATAAGGGGATAAGGTATAAGTGCAATATGTAAAAGAGGAAAAAATACTATCCTACATGATGAGGAAACATACTCCAAATTCATTCATAAACTATAATAGCTAGGTAAAAACAATTAGCATTAGTTCAAACGATGGAAAATGACCAAAACTATATAAAAGTAGGTAAAAGTTTTGAATTTTTTACTATAAATAGTGAAAATTGGTTCAAAAACATTACATTTGATTTTTATGACTATTAGTGTAATTTTTACCTCTAGTATTCAAACAGTTCGTGTGATCAAACCAGTGGACAATTTTCTAATCCGCAAGTTGCAAGTAACTGACATCTCCATCTTCTTTGATTTTATGCTTTCAAATTCTGATTTTCATGCTTGTTTAATGTTTTTGGCATACTTTAAGGGAACCACGCAGCACTCATGGGTGGCCCACTACAAATTCATGAGTTTGTGAAGTAATCACGGGTTTGTAATAAGGAACCTGTGATTCACATGCGATGTCCTCACTGGATAGTCGTGAGTGCAGCAAAATGAAGGTTTTTGATGAATCTAATGGAAAAAATGTTTAATGTGCAGGCCAAAATGGTTCTAGAGTGGAGGGAAAGGGAGAAAAAAGATATGGATAGGATAGAAATGGGTGATCCAATGACACTTAATGCCCTACAAAGGTGTGGGTTGTTGAAATTCTATCTCAATTCAAACATGAGATCCCAATTTTGACTGCTAGAGACATTGGTACGATTATGGGATCATGATATTGGCATGTTTGATCTTCAGGGGGAGACATTGGAACTTACTACATAGTACATATACTTTGTTACTGAGTTGTCTCCTTGAGGGGCACCGGTTAAATTTGGAGGCACTGGCCGTGGGGGTGATCCCCTCAGCGTACAAGACTATGTCAACACATATTGTTTACCTAGCACACATAAATCAGGGACACAAACACTGATTGCACAGATCACCATTTTCCAATTGAAAGTGCTTGTGAGCACTGTTGTTAGAGTGGAGGGGTCATCTATATTGCATTTAGATACATGGAACCACATGTGTATGGCATTGGATTGTCTTCGAGGTGTGGTATTTTATTGGTGTTTGGGATTGGCCCTAATCATGAAAAATCAACTCTTAGATTGTAGAATAGGGAAGAAGAAGAACATCGGTAATGTGAGTATTTTATTTTCTTTCTTCTTCTTCGATATTTTCTGTGTTGATACCCGTAGTTACACTTCCACCCTCCCCTCCACTTGAGCCTAGAATTACGTGGCGCGGGGGTGTATTCCTTTGCTGGGGTGTTGGTGAGATCTAGGGTGGCTATGATGACAATTTCTATGTGTGGTGGAGCCGCCAGGTGCCTTCTGTTGAGCATTTACCATATGCAATTTTGGACTTTCATGGAGATTCCGAGTTAGTTCTCCCTCTAGGAGAATCATGGGGAAACATGGGTGAGTTTTTAATTTTCAAATATTTAATTTTTTATGAATTTTGTTCATAAATTTATATACATATGTAGCTCATTTGATTCTAACCCATCTTGTATGATATGTAGATATTTGTCCTATCTGGATAGACAGACATCCTAGGACTTTCGTACGACCAGTAGACGGAGCTGGAGATGAAGTTATGCTTTGTATAGTGGAGGGAAAGATGGCCAGGCTTACCCATGATGTATTGACATTGAGGATGGAGCATATTCCTATCACAGAGCAAGATCATGTGGTGGGAGTACCTCCAAACTAGTTACGCCTACTCTGAAAAGTGTCTAGGGCTATCCGATGTTACAGAGAGGTCACGGAGGATGTTGCAGCTGATAAGGCTGAAGGGATTCCATAGCTTTTAGCATATAAGGATTAGGATCCTATTTTTGTATTTTGGATGTACTTATTGACTGGATATTTGGACCAGAACTCAATGTATGTGAACCTACTTTATATATATATATATATATATGTGTGTGTGTGTGTGTGTGTGTGTGTGTGTGTGTGTGTGTGTGTGTGTGTGTGTGTGTGTGTGTGTGTGTGTGTGTGTGTGTGCTTATATGTGTCTATGTATTCTTTTTAACAGAGTGTGTGACAAATTCCTGCCTAATATATAGTTAGCAAATGCATCAGTGATCGTATTTTTATTTCTTGCAATATGTTGATATATAATATGCTCAAATTTTATTTCAAGTAACCTAATCCTCAAAAACTAACGTAAACGGGTAGGTTGTCTCACCTAGTAGACCCAATTGAGTTGAGAGACCACTAACTAAGAGTTTATTCTGAATTCAAGAAAGGTGATACTAAAATATATAGCATCCCAAATAATCTCAATAATGACACTGTATTCAACTACATTTTTAGTTGCAGGACCTAAGAAAGCGCCTCCTGAGATAACTAGTTGTCATGTGGGTGCATAAATGACCCAAGCAGCTGAAGCCAAATTGTAAGTGTGACGACTGGTGCCATCAGTGAACCCTATGAACCACTCCAAATACATATGAAATAGCACCAAACTACATAAGAAACACTAACCATAAATTACCATTACAAAAAATATACAACTATACTACAAGAAAAATTATCATGCCTAAGCATAATACTTCTTCAGGTAGAGCCCATTTTGGGGCTCGAGAAGCTTATTACCATCATAATCCACTAAATCATACGCACCCTTATTTAGGACTTTTAACACAACATATGTTCCTAACCACATAGATTTGAACTTTCCTTCCCCCAGGGGTTCCTTATCCTAGTCCCAGACCAAATAAGCTCTCCTTCTAAGGAAACCCTAGGTTTAACAGCTTTGTCGTATTGATTTTTTACCTATTACTTGTGTGCTTCATTTGTTGTAAGAACATATCTACATTGTTCATACAGATGTTCCATATGCAACAAACATTATTCTATCTTAGAATTATTGGGAAGTACATGAATTACAATCTTTAAGGATGATATCTCACATTCCACTAGCGTGACTACTTCTACTCTGTGAACAAGCTGGAAGGGTGAAAACTCTGTGGAAGTCTTAACATTCGTTTGGTACTCCCAAAGTGCAGGATACAACATGATGTGCCAGTTTTATCTAATTACATTAATAGTTCTCTTGAGAATGGTTTTCAAAATTTGTTAACTACTTCTACTTTCCCATTCCCTTGTGAGTAAAAAGAAGACGAATGGTCTTACCTAAAACCTAACATAGTAGTTAACTTCATCATCAACTTGTTCTAAAAATGACTTCTGTGGTTAGTGGAAATTTGTTTTCGGATACCAAACCTCATGATGATCCGATTGAATACGAAGTACGCTATCTTTTCACTATCATCTTTAAAGGTAGGCATTTCCTCTACCCACTTCATAAAGTACTCAATAATGACAATAATATACTTATTCCCCCCTAGAAAACATTGGGTTGCAGGTCATGAAATATACCCCCCACTTGATGAAGGGCCCTACTGTGATGATGGTAAAAAGAGGATCAGGATGTGATTGCATCTTTCTGGTGTAGAGATGACACAGATGACCGTTCTTTACACCCTCTATGCAATCTTTGAAGATGGTAGGCCAGAAATACATGAACACAACACAAGATATTTTGGGCCATTTCTAACCCAGATAAATGACCTCCACATGCTCCACTATAAGAATCATTCACGACAATATATAAACCTCATCTATACAACATATCACTAATTATGAGGTATTTTTTGTCATTCAATCTTAACTTGCATTGATCTTCCCGTGAGAAGGTCGCAGGACACTTTAAATTCTGGATATATACTAATATATTTCTGTACCAAGGATGAGAGGTTGATATTAAGAAAATGTGCTCTTTAGGAAATGTCTCATCTTCTATCACTACACTTTCATCACTTAAGAACTCTGAGATAGGCTTCGTGAATACTAGGAACTTCTTGGACTTGGTGGACTGAAAATATAGGTCAAACTCTTGGAGAATGACAATCCACTTCTTGAATTTTCCCCTGATTATCCGTCAGGATAAAACATATTGGAATGGATTCATGTCCACAACTACAATGGTTGTCCTTATTAGAATGTAACGTGTCAACCTCTGGACAGAATAGACTTCTTCCAAATCCAGTTTCTCTACATGCGAATATTTAAGTTCAAGACCATCCAAAGCATGACTAAGGTAGTAGATAACATGTTATTGGAACTTGTCATCTTCCTGAACTAGCACTACACCTATCGTAGAATCAGAAGCGACAAGATACAATATGAATTCCTTCATGTAATCTGGAGAACGCAAAAGAGGAGCCGATACTAGTGCTTTCTTCAATGCCTCGAAGGATTGTTATGCACATTTTTCCCATGGAAATCGGGTGTCTTTCTTGAGAAAGTACATGAATCCCTTAGTGATCTTGGCATATCTCACAATAAAAAATCAGAGAAATTTTGACTTTCTTTGTAGACTTTGTAAATGCCTGATGGTTCAAGGAGGAGGCATATTAACAATCACCTCTACTTTCAACGGATCAACCCTTATACCTTTTTGGTATACTATGAATCCTAGAAGTCACCCGATTCAACGAAGGAGACACACTTATAGGGATTTAAGTGAATCTTGTAGTGCCTGCATCTTTCAAAAACTAACGAAGGTGATCTAGATGATCCTTCCTCTTTCACAAATGGGTTGGGATATCTTCTAGGTATGGTTCAATAATGTGCTTGATATCATGGAAACAAAATTTCATTACACGTTGAAAGGTTTTACCTCATTCTTCAATTCAAAAGGCATAGTTTTGTACGTGAACATACCACAGGGGAAGATAAAGACAGTTTTTTGCTAGTCTTCGTGCTTAATCTGAATCTAATTTTACCCCAAAAAACCATCCATAAATGAGAAAAATTCGCTACCTACACATGAATCAATAATCTGATCAATGAACGACGTGGAGTAGTTGTCCTTAGGAAATGCCTTGTTCAACATTAGAGGAAATTTGAATTTAAAATGGGCCTTCCAAAAATAATACAAATTCTATGTCATCATGTATTAGCCAATCAAAATGCTTTAAAATTCAAAAAGGGAGCACCTCTTAAACAATTTTTTAATATAAATTTGGGGATAGGTATCATAAAAAAAACTACTTTTTTTGTTCATATTTTCGACATATCTCCCTATTTATTTACTAAAATGTAGATCAGGAGAGCTCGTTGGATGCAGAATTAAATTTCGAATCCAACGAGTACCCACTCGGCATACTTTTGACAAGTCCTGCTACCCCAAAAACAAGAAATACATGAAAAAACGTGAAATACCTCAATATAACCTCAATAAAACAGTCTCAATAAAGGGGGTTTTGAATCCATCCATGAATTTTCAAGTCGTTTCATGAGAGTGTATAACTCCATCCCTGTTGATACCAAACCTCTAGTAGGCACTACAAAACTCCACTATGTTGATGCTTTTGAAAGTGATTTTGCTTTATTATTGAGAGAGAGGAAATCATCCTATCTTCTTGACATGTTTAAAGATGCATTAGAAGTAGAATCCAACATGATGGCATGTGGAAATATGAAGCATAGAATAGAAACTGATAAAATAAAAAGCAGGGAAGAACTTGTACCTTCTACTTCTGTTGTTGCCTCTTCTACTGATATAAAATTTGAGATGATAGTGAAGGAAATGGAGAAAATGATGGATAAAGTGACTATAGATAACATGGCATTGAAAAGGGAACAAAATGAGCCCCAAATCAAGAATCTGAATTTAAGAAGACCCAATCCTCCTCAACCCCCACAAATCAGACATAGGGATATAAGGAATCCTAGAAATCCAAATGAACAACAAATACAACCATCTTTTCCTGAAAACTATGTTGATGATGAAGGTGAGGCTGAACCTATTGAAGATCAAATCCATCATTTGATTTATTTGGATTCTGATATATACCTCACAAAAACAGAACATAACCTGTATACTTAGGAGGATGATAATAAGGATTTTGAGGTAGAATCAGAACAGTACCTAAGGGCTACCTACATCCTATGGATGATGTTCAAATAAAGAATAAATTTAGGAATAGAGATGTTATTGTCAATAAAGGGAGGCTCAATCCAAATCAGCCTTCTTGCAGTCAACAAAACACCGATAAGAAAAACAGAAAAAGAAAAAGAACAAATTGTATATAAAGAACCTGTAAATAAAGTAGAAAAGACAAAAGAAGTTAAATATCCAGCACTGATAGATGTGGAAAAAATTGTTTCAACTTTCAACCTTCAAACAAATCTCTCAAAGGAAAAAATATCTATCCCTTTTAATGAGTTGCTAAGAAAAAGAGAACACAGAGACAAGATCACATGTATGGTTAGGAACGAGGGAGAATTTCAACTTGATACCTTAGAAGTGAATGATGATGCTCCTACTATTATCTTCGGGTCTAAAATTGAAAATGGAGATGAGTATGAAGTCCCCCCTTTTTACCTAATTCTAAATGTACATGATATGGTTGTGCACAATGCCATGTTATATTCTAGTGCCTCCCATAATATGATGCCAAAGGGAGTGGTAAAAGTTTGGGATTAGAGGTTACTAGACCATATAAATATTTGTACTCGTTTGATTCCAGGAAGGTAAAATGTATTGGACTAATTAAATATATGGTAGTAACTTTGAAATAAATTCCCTCTAAAATTGTGGTAATGGATGTTACCGTAGCAAACATTCCCCCTAAATTTGGTGTGTTACTATCGAGGTCTTGGACCTCTAAATTTAAAGGAAGTCTCAAATGGACATGTCCTATGCTACCATTCCTATGGATGGAGGGAGTAAAACGTTATATAGTAAGAAAATATCCCCATATGTGGTTAGTAGCCAAGACAAACCAGATAATCATGCTATATATTTTGTTGACACTGACTTGGGATATTCCATTTTCTTTAATTATGTTTCTCCTTGTGATCTTGGAATTCCTGCAACTATTAAAGTTAAGGAGGTAGAAGAGTCTGCAAAGAAACAAGAAAATTTAGAGAAGAAACAGAAAGAAGAAGGTCTATGGGCCATGTATTTTGATGGATTAGTGGCTAAGGATGGTGCTAGTGCAAGTGTGTATATTATTTCTCCCATCAAGAATTTTAAAGGTATGTCTTATAAGTTAACTTTTGAGTGTACTAACAATGTGGCGGAGTATGAAGCTTTATTGTTGGGGATGCATGCTTTGAAGGAAATGGGAGACAAAAGGATACAAGTCGTGGGAGACTCAGAGCTAGTAATAAATTTGGTAAATGACAACTATCAAACTAGACATCCTAGAATGAGGGATTATAGAAACAAAGTGTGCGTTATGTTTGGTAATTATTTTATCGAGCATACAATCAGAGTAGTTCCCAGATATGAAAACACAGTGGTTGATTATTTAGTTGTTGCTGGTGGTAAATTGAAAACTCCCATTGTTGGCCAAAAGAAGTATAAGTTTGACATTATAAACAGACCCTCCATACCAGATAATTCCAAATTTTGACAGGTATTTGAAGATGATATGCAGATTAAGATATTTTTGGAGTTATCTGGCGAGTTTGTAATACTTAGGTAGATAATGAAAACGACAATCTAGAGAAATTTCAAGATGCCGAATACAGTGAAGAAGGAATTGCTGAAAACATGAAGTACAAAAACTCCATGGGGGGGAAGGATATAGTTCGGTTGAAGGGTAATCATATTCCCAGAGGCCTGATCCCTCTAGAGAAGTTGTTTGACCAAAACAATGTTTCAAAAATATGAAGATGAAGCCTGTTGATGATTTTGTTTAAAATAAAAATATAGGGACCGAAGAAAACTTAAAGACCATAAAGTATTCAAAGGGCTTGTTAGTCAAAGAAAAATAGGATTATATAAATTTGATGAAGAGATACACTGGCGTATTTTCCTGTAGCGATGAATATCTTATAGAGTATGACAATTCCATCATACAACATAATATACCTATAAAACCTGGTGAGAAACCTTTCAAACAGAAATTAAGAATGATTAATCCAATGTTGTTTCCTATCATTGAGAAAGAGATCATAAACATGTTCAATGCCAAGATCATTGTAACTCTAATATTTTCCAAGTGGGTTGCGAATCTGGTACCTATCAGGAAGAAGAACGCTGAAATACAACTTTGTATAGATTTCATAATTATTAACAAGGTCTCTTTGAAAGATAATTATCCTTTTCCCAAGATGGAACACATTTTGTAGAAAGTGGTGGGCTTTGAAAGTATTTCCACCATCGATGTCTTTTCATGATAAAATTAGATAAAGGTTTTACCTGAGCATCAAGAGAAGACTTCCTTCAATACAACATGGGGTACTTTTATGTATGCCAATATGCCTTTTGGTCTAATGAATGCAGGGGCTACTTTCCAGTGTGCCATGGACATTGCATTTGCAGAGGGAAAAAATAAATTCATAGTTTTCTATATGGTTGATATTATTGCGTATTCTAGATCTGATAGGGAACATATTAGGAATTTGGAGAAATTATTCCTGAAATGTAAGAAGTATGGAATATCTTTAAACCCTCGGAAATCAAACTTTCCATTGGCGGAAGGAAAATTGTTGGGAAACATCATTTCAAAGGATGGTATAAATATTGATCCAGAGAGGATCAAGGCAATCCTGAAGATGGAAGAACCAAGGAGCAAAATGGAAGTGCAATCCTTCATTAGACAGGTAAATTTTTTAAGAAGGTTCATCCCCAATTTTGCTGAGATGCTAATGAATATCACCAACATAATGAAAAAGGACCATGAGATTAAATGGACAGTGGACGCAAGGAGATATTTTAGAGATATGAAAAAAGATATCATAGAATCCCATGTTCTGGTAAGTCCAGATTCAACAAAGACTTTTTAATATTTTCTTAAGCTTCTGATCACACTGTTGTTGGAGTGTTGTTATAGAAAAATGACCAAAATGTTGAGCATCCTATATCCTTTTTTAGAAAAGTAGTAATATATGGGGAGTTGAGATATGACATAATGGAGAAACAAGTGTATGCTCTAGTTAAATCTCAGAAAGATTTCATATTCTATGTTCTTCATTCACACATCACTTCCTATGTTCCTAGTAGTGTGATGAAGGGCTTCTTCACACAGCCTGATCTGGAGGAAAAAAGAGAAAAATGGATTGTTTTGTTACTAGAGTATGACATTTATATCAAGCCCACCAAGATGATTAAGGGCCAAGGACTGGAAAAGATGATGAAAAATTCCAACTATGAATCCTTGCAGCTAAATTTCTTGAATAATCATTTAGACTAGCTTGACACAGAGGTGCAGGTAATGCCTGATTTCTCCATATCTCCATGGTATTCTGACATTATGTATGTGCTGCAAAATTTACAGGCTCCTACAGGGTTAAGCAAAACTAGGGCAAGGTCAGTAAAGCTAAAATATGCCAAGTTTTGTATTCTGAACGAATATCTATATTGGAAAGATCTCGGTGGTGTTTTATTAAATTGTATTTTGGAGAATGAATACCATTAGACTATATAGGATTTTCACAAAGGATATTGTGGGGGGCACCATTCCTAGAAGGTAATAACAAACAAAATTTTGAGAGTTGGTTTCTATTGGCCATCATTATTTTTTAATATTTATAAAGAGATCACTAAGTGCCACCAATGCCATATTTTTGATGGTAAGAGGAAACTTGTTCCAATTCCTCTTAATCAAATATCTGTAGAAGCACCTTTTCAACAGTGGGGACTAGACTTCATTGGGGAAATAAATCCAAACTCTTTAGGACAACATAGATCGATTTTGACAGCCACCTACTATTTTACAAAATGGATTGAAGCAATCCCTACCAGGAGGGCTACTGATGCAGTGATTATGAGTTTTCTGGAAGAAAACATTTTGGCTAGGTTTGGGTTCCCTAGGAGGATTGTGAAAGACAATGAAACAACTTTCAAGTCCAAGAAGATGATTAATTTTTGTCATAAGTACCATATCATCCTCAACCATTCTAGTACCTATTATCCACAGGGGAATGGGCTAGCAAAGTCTTCAAATAAAATCCTGGTAAGGATTATTAAGAAGCTATTGGAATATCACAAGAGATCGTGGCATAAAAAGATGAAATATGCTTTGTGGGATGACAGAATCAACACAAAAAGGGCAATTGGAATGTCACCATTCCAGTTAATATATGTAGTTGAAGTAGTTTTTCATCATCCTTGGGAGTTCCAGTCATGAGGTTGTTGCAGGAAAAACATAATGAACCAAACCATATGCAGAGAAAAATTAACCAAATCATAGATTTGAATGAGTTAAGAGAGAAATCCTATGGTAAAGTAAGGATACATAAAGAAAAAATGAAGAATACTTTTGGCAGGAAAGTCAAAGAGGAGAAATTCTTGGTCGAAGATTTGGTTCTGAAATGGGATGCACCTCATGAAGAGAAAGGGAAATATGGGAAGTGTGATCACATGTGGGTTGGTCCTTACATCATTGTAGCATATAGGGGAAATAATTCTTTCATTCTGTAGCATTAGGATGGATCTCTACTGGAAGGAGGTCTAGTAAATGGAAGATTTCTCAAGCATTATTTGGCCTAAAGGAAGAGGTAAACTTTTGTAACATAGTTGTATATATTTATTTATTTTCAAACAGTACAGATCGTGATCCCAAAGGATTTTAAGCCCGAAGATAAGGACCTAAGATATAGAGGAGTAGTCATGTTCCTATTTCGTTGTTTTTGTTTATAAAAATAACAAAAATAAAAAGTTTTGAAGTCTGAAATATGGGGAGCTGCCCAATGGATTTGGCACCTGGTCTACGGGGATATTTGCTACTTCACAGGGAGGATAGCATCCCTAGTGTTACAATTGATTTTACCACACATGGTGGATCACACCTTTATGGACCTCCCTGTCCCTCTGCGGACTCTTTGGATCCCATGGACCATTTTTGTACCTTTGATGTTTCCAATATCATCCCTAAAAACATGCATTATTTTCTATACGTGACTTTTAAACCTATTCTCACATATATATGCAGATATGACCCTCAAACCTATGTACATCAGGATGCGTGCAAAAGGACAAATAGTTTTGGAGTTTTCCTTGATGTGGATCCTAGTCACTTGTATCTTGGTCTTCCATATGCCTTGAGATCGCTTGGATTTAAGCTTCCATTACCCAATTGAAGCATTATATAAGGAACCCTTTGGATACATTGAAAGGGGAGGAATTGAAGAGCAAGAAAACTATAGTCCATTACTGCCGGAGCTTATACTTGAGTCTGCATCCCTTTGTCCCTTGGAGCACTTTGTATTCTTCCAAATATTTCCTTTTGCTTGTGAGCTTGCTATCGAGAGATGTAGTATTGAAGTGGTGGAGGTCTAGGTGGAGGACTCAGTTTCTCCAGTTCGTAGACATGCCGACAGAGGTTGTCACTATTGTAATCTCTAATTTATATTAATAGAATTATCTTTTCATGTCCAATAATGTGTATTTAAATGAGTATTGAATCCATGGATGCTTTTAAATGATTATATTTTATTGATTGTATATGCTCTAGTAGGTCTAACACCATTATATAGCATGATTGTCTTGTTTGCCGAATGTTGAGAGAGCAAATTGCTAATACAAGCGAGAGTGGAAAAGCTCAACGGGGATCTACATCAACTATCTGGAATAAGGTATGTTTTGAGATCCTTTAGTGTTAGATGTTTGGTTTCTCTTGCATGTGGGAAAGGATTGATTTCTGCATTTACTCTGTCTATTTTGGTACCCAAGCCATAGGAATTTTTCTCTGTAACACCTAGTTGGAGCCACTTGTTAGCATTGTTTTTGTGCTAAATAGATGGAGAGATATAATACAATATAAGGATAAATAAGGTTTGTAATATTTTTATATTAAATAACCTTAAAGGTTGTTGAAGAGGGTCTGTCAGTGTTTGAAGAGACATTTCCAAGTTAAGAATGCGAAATAATTAAAGAAATTATGATTCTTGGCCTCCAAATATATGAAAACAAATAAATCCTCCCTTAGCTAAATGTTGACAAGAAACAGACGCCCCAGATGCATAGTGTAGGAGATCAAGGGCCAAAATTCATTTCTGCCCAAGGAAAATCGGGAGCGAAAGTGTGGGAATGAATAAAATGTATTGGTGAAAAATGGTAGAACCTGACTTCTACTTTTTGCGATCTAGGATTTGATGGCACATAACGTCCCCACCTAGGATCAATGACGCGAAAAGGTGTAAAGGGTAGAAAATGGAAACCCAAATTTTTTGGGTATAAAAAGTTGGACTTCTGATTTCCGTGATCTACCAAATCGATGGCTCAAAGTGCATACATAAAGATCAGCGATACGGAAAAGAATGAGAAAGGAGGAAATCAGAAACGTAAGAATTTGGCTGTAAACTGCAGATGTCCCACTTTCCTATTTTCTCCCTCTGTAGCTTGACCTCAGATCAATGGATGGAAATGAATCCTGTCATGATTGATGGTGCGGTAGAAGGGAACATGTGCACAAGTTAACTAAATCTCTTGGTATGCATAACTTGGTATACCCCACAGTTTCTAATGGTGGGTATCAATGGGTAGATCAAATCAACAGTGTAGGTCGATCCCGCAAATCTAAGTTGCATGATGAAAAGTACTTTTTGTATTTTTGGAATTGGTTAAACATATGTATGTTCCAATGGCCAAGATTGAATATGCTTTAGATCAATGGAGGAGGTGAATTCCGCTGATCTAAAGTGCTCGTGAAAAATTACATTTAAAATATATGGAATGGGTTAAAAAGAGTGCATGTTTCAATGATGGGGATCAAGTCAGAGAGGAATCTATGGTGGAGAATGATTCCGTTGATTGAATAAGCGTGGAGAGAATTACTTTTAAAATTTTTGGAGTATGGTAAGCCTTTCAAACTTGAACGATGGATAGTAAAGGCATCTTTGATTAAGAGCTAAGAAGGATTCTACAACCTAAAGTTGCATGGATAAAATTTGGGGTTGAGATGTGTGGAATAGAATATGGGCCACATATTTTAGTGGTCCAGATGAAAGTTGAATATAGATCCATGGCTAAAAATGGTTCTTCTTATCCAAAATGCGAGGAAGAAAAATTTTGGTGTAAGTGTGGAAAGTGTAAATGTGAAAGGCGATCAAGGGGGAAGAATTAAGTTAAAATGGATCTATGGTCATAAATCAATCCGGACATAGAAGTTATAAGGAGAACAGAGAAGGCCATATAACTAGAAATTGAAAGTTTGTGACAAAACTACATGGACAACTCAGATTGGTGGAAGTTACAGATCAAGGATGGAGGTTTGTTTTGGTTTTAAAAGTTGCATGAGGAATAAAGAGGAGTGAAATAAGAGGGAGTAAGATAGTGCGGTTAACCAATAGTCAAGAATCAAAGGCTTAGATTGAAGAACAAGAGATCTATGGGTGAGATTAAATTTCAGTGAAAAATATGCACGATCTATGTTGAGCCGCAAAAATACCACATTTTATTCATCATTTCATATACTATTTATCACCTTATTCCATTATATCCTTCCATAAAACCATTAACATTAACCACTTTCATAATAAATATGGGTTTATATTACCATTTTCCAAATCATTTATTTTTGAGTATTTTGAGTGAATTTATGGTTAATTATTGATAAAAATAACATATTTTCATTATACTTTAAAGTTGGGTGAGTGTTGGAGGAGCTAGTCGATGAGCCGACTAAGTTGAATAGCTGACTAATTAGAGATTAGGTCGGCCACATAAGGTCATGTCAGTTGACCGAACTGACAAGTAGTTATATGTAACTGTTTGTAACTCATATATATTAGGCTGTTGAGACAGATGAGAACTGAGTTCAGTTTTGTGTTTATATGGACCCTCATGATATAATATAATATGATATTCTACATCTATGTTCTTGTCTCTTGTATCTATTATGTCTATATGATTTAATGTGTTTTATAGGGAACCCTCTGTGATCTGTCAAATTACAACATTGGTTCCATTGCTGGTAGTACATATCTGAGATGACTATAAGCAGATGATATCAGAACAGGAGATCAAGAAACGATGGGAGCGTAAGATAGCAAATTATTTGCATAATTATGCGAGGAGAAATATATTAACAACTACTCAGGAAAGGGAGAGATTCTTCACTGAAACTCATGAGAAGTTCGTAGAATCAGTACCCCAGCTTTTGAAAAACAAATTGGATGAAAAAACCAAAAGCAACTAAGGACCAAGAACTGCTAGACAAAATGATTCGAGGGGGAAGAAAAAACCTGTCGAAGTGGTTTGAGAAGATTACCAACAAATTCTATGAGGAGCAATCCATAGAAGAAATAACTTTAGTAGAAACCATTTAGAAGAAATTCTATACAGACCTTACTGAGCAGTTCTTGTGCTCCCTACTGACCCTACTGTTCAAATTCCAGATAGAAAAAGGAGTGGTTCATATTGTAGAACCTCATTTGTCACTGCAGGAACTGCCACCAAATTCTAATTCGGTGGAGAAACAGAAAAAGTGGGAGAAATCCATTGCCAAAAGGGAGTGGGAATAGTTCCTAAGCAATTAAACAGAACTATCCAAGCTTTCTAAAGCATCGGGTAGGCTATGGGGGGGTATTTGGTTTTATGTTAGGATAAAGTGAAGAGGATTATAGTCAACTAAAAGGAGATACCATCACCAGCAATGAAAAGTCAACCTAAAAAGGAAATCAAATGAACAGTAACACACAAGGGTATGGTGGATTTATAGAGAATAGAGAGAGAGAGAGAGAGAGAAGAGGCTGAAAAGAAGGGAAGAAAGAAGAGAAAGGGCTATAGCATTGCAAAGAGGAATGAATACTAGGGTGGTAGACCAGGAAAGAAATCCACCAGAGTTGAGTCATGACCGATAGGAAGAAGGCTTGGATGAAGAGGCATCACCCATGGAAGAAGACTTGTGGATAAAGCAGTGTGAAGCTCTCCAAATAGAAGTTCCCCAAGAGATAAGACCTCTGTATCCAATGAATATGAGTACCAAGATGCAATCCATTGTCAAATAATACCTAAGACTAAGAGCTGGTGATTTTGGTATATGGAGCTGACTAGACGACGAGATAAATGATGATAATCATCTAGTGATCCATTGACCAGAGGAAGTAAACTGGGTCACGCTTTAGGCATACCATTCCAACCAAAGTATCCACTTAATTTACCCAACACATGAAGGAGCACCCCCCTTCCAAATACAACTTTGGAAAATATAGAACAGTCAGACCTATAGACAAATAATTGTAGTTGGACATCGACAGGAGAAGTCGACCTGAACCAACTACTTGTCAGAGAAGAAATGACAAACAAAAAAACTGATGGGAATGAAAGTTCCATCAACAATAGCTCTGCATAAAGAGATAAGAAAAACATACCACTACACCCACCACCACCCCCACCACCTCCACCTCCTGGAGGATATAGCGACAGTGAGTCCGACATGGGTCATGAATCAGCACATATCCCTCTATACGAGGGTGACAAAGATATTAAATGACATTGGTTCGTCTATGAGTCAATATGGGAGGCAAATCAGGTTATAGATTATGATCAACAGATGGCACACTTCGCTGGTGCCTTGAGGAAAAGAGCACTAACGTGGTACATGACCTTTGCTAAGAGAACCCCTCAAGCATCTAAAGCAAAAATTAAAGCAGAATTATTATCTTTCTTTAAAACTTCAGATGCAAAACATCTGGCAGCTAAAAAGTTGAAAAAAACATCACAAAATCTAGGAGAGTCTATCTAAGAGTATGACAAATTTTGGAAAGACCTCCTCATCCAACTGGATTATGTAATTTATGAACAACTATTAATTCAGTGGTTTCTTGCAGGTCTATCATAGAAAATTCGATGGCACATAATCTTGGATATTTTTAAAATGTACGAATATGCGTCTACTAAATCTCTGCAAGTGGATATGGATGAATGTTTCCCAGTATATTCCATGAATACTAGACTAGAAGAACAACTAGAAATCATGCATAAATCATTGAAAGAGCTGAATCTTAAGAATCAGGATGTCTGGTGCACAAAATTCTCAATGGCCAGACACACCAAAAATAACTGTCGACAAGACATCAATTGATAGGACATTCGATTTGTTCACACAAAATGCTTTCGCGACATCTACTAAGAACATAGAGAACACACAATGAAATATTTCCTGTATAACATGAAAAATGGAAAAGCATCTTGGTGTGCAATATGTGAAGTAAAAAGTCACGCCACGGCCAAATACCACTTAAAATTATAGAATAAAAAAAACTACCAAGAAGTCTACCAGACAAATGCAGTTGCATAGAACAACGATAGAAACCAGCGAAGCAATGCTCAAAACGAACAGAATAATCAAAGATATGAAGGCCATCGATATGAGCATTGATTCAACAACCGTCATGGAGGATATGGAGGTCAATCTCAATTCTATGGGAATCACGACAACCGACCATGTCGTCCCATCCAATGTTTCACATGCTATAAAGAAGGTCATCAATATGTAGACTGCCCATACAAGGAGAGAACTGATTTAAAATTTTGTACTAGTTGTGGAGTCGGCAATCACTCATTAGAGGGTTTCCCTACTATGCTTGATAAAATCAATAAAAAGAAAAATGTTAATGTTTTGTCGTGCGTTCAAAAACATGATGTAATCAATACAAAAAATATGCATTTAGTAACCTGACAAGGGACAAAAATTGGGAGTGATAATCCATGCATAAGCAAAATAAAATAAAAGAACGATTATCCTAACCCAGCTAAACAAAAACAATTGTATAAATATGCAACGAATATATTTAAAGAATTTGCTCGACAAGAAAAATCTGATGATAATCGACAAAGAACAGTTAAAGAATTAATACGTTTAGTACAAGATGATAAAGTGGTATCTAAATTCATTGAATTATTGTATAATATGAAACACAACAATAATACAGAAAACAAACAAAAAAATATGCAGTCTAAACCAGAAGGAAAAAAGTGATGCCAACCCACTTGTCGACCTAGAAATTGAAGGATACCATGTTTGACAAGTTGTACTCGACTTCGGCTCACAAGTAAACATTATAACTCATGACACTTGGGAACAATTGGTTAGACCTCAACTATACGAGTCAGGAATATACCTCAAATTAGCCAACCAAGGTCTGATTGAACTTGTCGGAGTTTGGATAAATGTTGATACGAAAATAAAAGGAATATCAACCAAAGTCAACTTTGAAATTATTGACCCTAAGGAAGGATCCAGTTCCTTCCCAGCTTTAGTAGGCCGACCTTGGGGAAGAAAAATGAAAGCATCAATATCTTTAGACAAAGAAAGGATAAAACTAAAAGGGAATGGACAGAAATTCATAGTACCTATCCATCCATCCCAAGGAGAACCTTGGATAGAACCTATTGATGAAGAAGTCAACATCCGACAATTATATCAAATACAAAATAATGGAGACTACAAAGAACCCAATGTCTATGGTGAACTTCACTTAGGCAATCAAGATTCGGCAGGATACAACTCCGATGCAGAATTATATGATTGGGAAGTTGAAAACTACGAGACACAAGCAAGAGGTTGTTGGACCATTCAAACAGTGTAGAAGAAACCAGTCCAACAATGTTTCTTTGTTTCCATCATCCCAAAAATATTTGAAAAGAAAATCAAGGAATACCCTACCATAAAACCAAAAAACATAAATATCAAACAAATCCCAAGATACAAAGAAAGAGAATCACCAGTTATGCATATAGAACAAGTATCTAAAAACATTGGTGAACATGGCCAACTACAAAGCTTAGTAGAAACCTTCGTAGGACAAGCTTCTAGATGGTGGGACACCCATCAATCAAGATTGCAGACATGGACAATAGCTTTGAATTACTTTGTAGAAAGATTCAAAGGAAAAAGGATAAGCAAACAAGCCCAAATACCTATGTTCATCCAAGGGAAAGACCTAGAAGAACACATAAGAACATGCAAAAAAGGGTGGAAAAGACTTGGGTATAATGACGAACGTACATGGCCACACCTGTTTCCATCGACGCTATCTGAATTACCAAATAAATAGTACAAAATGAAAGAAACACAGGGTGAAACATTTCAATGGCATGAGCTTAGAGAAAATTTCATCAAAGACTTCAGCTTTATACCACAAAATGAAAAGTTAGTCGAAACTGCAAAAAAAATCAAAGCGTTTATAGAACCGACCGGGAACAACAACCTAACACAAAATCATGATCGACCGACAATAACATATAATAACATACAAACCAAGACAATAACACAGTCAACAAGAATTACAAATGGAAAATGAAAATTTGGAAGGAAAAACCTTTCGATGGAAATCACACCATTCAAAAACAACAAAACCACACAGTGCTTAAAGTCGAGACAGCCGACAAAGAAGATACCAACCAAATGACTGCAACAAAATTCCCTGCTACATTTTCATATTTTAAAGAAGGGAGCCAACCGATCAATGAAACCAAAGAACTAGAATGGTTAGATGCCAAAGTGAAAACTAAAGAATTTGACATATCAAACGATGATCGACCAAAAATGGAAAAAATTGGAGATTACTGGAGTGAATAATAAACAACTGAAATAGTAAACTTACTAAACTAATTCCAAGATGTATTCGCTAGAGACTACAAAGATCTCAAAGGTCTATTCCATGAAATGAGTGAAATGAAGATCAACATTAAACCTGATGTCCGACTTGTAAAGAAGAGGCCATATAAATTAGCTCATAAATACAAAGAGATAGTTAAGAAAGAGATTGATAATATGCTTGTAGTAGGAATTATCTACCATATTGACCAATCAAAATGGGCAAGTCCAATGGTAGTGCAACCAAAGAAACACGACCCGACAAAGCTAAGGATCTGTGTCAACTTCATAGAATTAAACAAAGTCACCTTAATAGACCCATTCCTAGCACCCTATGCAGATGAAATCCTAAATGAAGTCGCATGACATGAATGCTACTCGTTTACAAAAGGATTCTCAGGTTACAACCATGTACCAATAGCCAAAGAAGACCAGAAAAATACAACATTCATATGTGAATTTGGATCATTTTCCTACAGAGTTATGCCTTTTGGTCTAAAAAATGCACCTGTAGTATTTTCAAGAATTGTGGTCAAAACATTTCAAGAATATATCTACAAAACAATGGCAGTGTATTTCAATGATTGGACAATATACTCTATGTTGAAATATCACTACAAATGGCTAAGTCTCATGTTGGAATGATGTCGACAAATATAGCTATCTCTAAACATAAGGAAATGCATATTCTTAACTCCTATAGGGATATTATTAGGACACATTGTATGCAAAGAAGGAATTAAGGTCGACTTTGCAAAAATAAAAATTATCCTCAACTTAAAACCACCAGTGAAACCAAAACAAGTCAGGGTACTACTTGGTCATACAGGATATTATAGGAAATTCATAAGATACTATTTAGATATGACCTATCCATTGGAAGAACTATTAATACAAGATCAGGAGTTCAATTGGAAAGATGAATGTAACATATTATTTGAAACACTAAAAAGGAAGCTAGTCGAGGAACCCATTCTAAGGTTCCCAAATTGGTCGATCAAATTTCACGTACACATCGACGCATCAGGCCTAGAAATAGGAGCGATCTTAACACAACCAGGGGATGATGGAATGGATTGCCCCATAGTTTACAGCAACATAAAACTAAATAAAGCAGAAAGAAACTATTCGACAACAGAGAGAGAAGCATTAGGAATGGATTTTGCACTACAGAAGTATCGAAATTACCTACTATCCAACCCTTTCATCTTTTATACTGACCACCAAGCATTAAAATACCTTGTAAACAAACCCTTACACCTTGGGATAATTTTTCGATGGCTACTACTATTCCAAGAATTCAAATTTGAAGTCATTGTTAGACCAGGAAAATTAAATGTCAGACCCGACCACTTGTCGTGAATCGACATAGGAGAAGAGCCAACAAGAGTCAAAGACGACCTACTTGATGCACATTTATTTCAAATAGAAGCAGTCCCAGTAGAATTAGAGGAAATAGCTAAATTCTTAGAAAATGGTCAAGCACCAGAGTGCATGAGCATGAAAATAAAACAAATCTTAGCCATGAAAGCTGCACCATATAGCCTCATAAATGGATTTTTATATAAAATGGGCCTAGACGACATCCTTAGAAGATGCGTATTAGAACATGAAAGAGATAATATCATGTATGAAGCACACTATGGATCGAAGGGAGGACATTTTCAAGCAGACACAACTACCCAAAAAATCCAATAGTCAGGGCTATGGTGGCCGACACTATACAAACATTGTAAAAAGTTTGTGAACCAATGTGATAGATGTCAACGACTGGGCCGACCTATGCCTAGTACATAAATTCCCTTGATATCAGTAAACCCAAGTTTGACATTTGAAATTTGGGCCATCGACTTCATAGGACCATTCCCAATACTAGCAAAAAGAATAGGTGCAAGGTACATAATAACTGCAGTAGAATATGTAACCAAGTGGGCAGAAGCAGAATTAGTCGACACATGTTCCAGTGAAATAGCTGCTAAATTCATCTACAAAAAATATAATTACTAGATTTGGATGCCAAATAACCCTAATCAATGACCAAGGCTCACACTTTATTAACAAAACCATCAAATCACTAACATACCAGTTCAAAATTGACCACCGACATAGTACAGCTTATCACCCTCAGTCAAATGGAGCAATAGAGGCATTCAAAAAAACATTAACAAAGGGCCTAACAAAAATATGCAATACCAACAAATATGATTGGGACAAAAATATACCTACATTACTATGGGCTTACAAAACAACATACAAGCATTCGACCGACCAAACACCATTTCAACTAGTCTATGGATAAGAAGCAGTTGTTCCACTACATTTTCGACAGCAAACACCTATCATAGTAGATATTTTACATGTCGATGTCGAAGACGGTAGGAAGGACCGACTGATGCAATTAAGCAAGCTATAAGAACACCGAGTGATTGATCTACAACATCAAGAAATCCAAAAACAGCAGCAGAAGGCTTGGCATGGTCGCAATATCAAAAACAAAAATCTATCGGTAGGGGACCTCACCTTACTATACAACAGTCGAGTTAAAGGGAAACACAAAAAGTTACATACATAATGGATGGGACCTTACATTGTTGAAGAGATTCATGCCAACGGATCAGTCCGACTAAGGACGTTACAAGGCATAATATTTCAGAAACTTGTTAATGGTGCCTGACTAAAACAGTACAAAAATTAAAACAAGTTCAAAAGAAAAAACATAAATATAACGACCATAACTATCTCAGATAGTAAAATTTTTGAGTACCTCACTTGTTTATTCGGGACGAAGAAATATTTTGTTCCTGGGGGAGATGTTGGAGGAGCTAGTTGGTGAGTCGACTAAGTCGAATAGCTGACTAATTAGGGATTAGGTCAGCCGCATAAGGTCGTGTCAGTTGACTGAACCAACAGGTAGTTATATGTAACTGTTTGTAACTCATATATATTAGGTTGTTGAGCCAAATGAGAATTGGGTTCAGTTCTGTGTTTGTATGGACTCTGATTATATAATATAATCTGCTATTCTACATCTATGTTCTTGTCTCTTGTATCTATTATGTCTATATGCTTTAATGTGTATTATTGGTAACCCTTTGTGATCTGTGAGATTATAACAGTGAGTTTGGCGATGTGTACAGGTGTATTTGAAGACTTTAGCAAGCTCAAAAGTGGCCAACTAGCCTCACATTCGAATTTCATCTTTTAGATATGAGCTAACTTCAAGGAGAAGATCATGGACGTGTGGAAAGAATATCTCATCCAATATTTGATTAAGGATTTAAAGGGATGAGTTGTAGATTTGTTGAGTATTTGGGGGGGGATGAGTTGTCTATTTGTTGAGAATTTTAAGGGATAGGTTGAGAGAATAGTGGATCTGTAATTATGATCACTTATCTTGAATTCATGTATAATAGGAGGGATCTCTCCTCATTTTGGTTAGAGGCCTCTCTAGTGGTTTGGAAGTAGATAATAGTTCAGAGTTAATCATAGAATAGATTTTGAGTGTTATGTAATGGAGATGATGCTTAATGCACATCCCTTAACTCTCTTATGTTAATATAGATTTTCATAATTTATTTCTCATGAGTTGTTAATGTAGAATTCCAATTATTTATTTTTATGCATTTTCAGTATTGATTTTATGTGAGCTCACCAGTTAATGTCAATTGCTTTATACCTATTTATTTCATGCAATTTCAGTCTTTCTTTATCAAGTTAATTTATGTAATTTCATGTTTTCTGCACGTAGATTTATTTTAATATGATTTCCTTTTTTCATAACTTAGATTCAATTTTAATTGTAGATTAGGTTCAGCGACACTCTGCCCCTGCATATATTTTGTTTATGCCTCACAAGTTTACGCTCTCTCTGGGTTGACAATTAAATCATTGGAATTCTATTATAAATTGTTTAATGTTTTTACCCAATAATCGATATGGAGGATAAAGTAATATAAGGACAAGCAAGTGGATTAAAACTACTTTTTTATGGAGCTTTGGAAAATGAGAATTCAGACTGTAATGAAGGCACCACCATTGACAAAATTTCAAACCATATGTCAGCTAACCTGGTAGGTTCACTTCTATGATTGAACTCGTATTTCATGGCTGAAATGGATGGTTTAGAAGATTAGAATATCGAGTATCAAAATGTTTAAGAAACCCTTGAGGATATTTATTCTGAAATATTTGACACGATCCAGCTGAATGATAATGTAGAAATTTCCAAAAAAAAATTAAAAATACTTGAAGATCAAGGAATTGATACTCATGGATTATTTAGTTCACATTTCTTTTTTTTCTTTTGAACAAACCCCAAACTATCCATATTTCGTTGAGTGGTGCACCAGTAATTACTCTCCTTCTGAAGGAGTAATTATGGATGCATATAGGTCTAAGATTTTGTGTCTAGTAAATTCCTTTGTCATCTAGAATACTCTATTAATCCTTGTTGATTTTTCCCAAATGTCTAAATAATACAAATAATACCTAGTACATTTTTTCCTAGATTCCTCAGTCAAACAAAAAGAAACTTTCCTCAAAACCTGAAAGTTAGTTGTTAAATCACCCTTTCCCCATTGATTACAACCCATTTAATGAAGAGACCCAGTCTCTGATAACCTTGGAAAGTCATTTTCTAGGGATGGAAATGAATAAATACATCACAGAACCCTTGTTGAGTCTAATGTTCACCCTTAGCACTGATCAAGTAGAGTCTGAGAAATTGAGTCAGTCCATGCAAGTAGAGTCTGAGCAATTGAGTCAGTCCACATGACAAGAACTTTCAGATTTTAATCTTTTCTACTGAAGATGTTTTTAACATTCAATGAAGATAATTTACAACTTTTGGATATGGTTATAATAGATTAAATGAGTAAATATTATTGTAATTTTATTAATTTTCATATGGCACCAATATATAATGTCTTCTTTCAATAAAAATGATTGATACTACTCCTAGAAATGAAATAATTATTGCAGTTATCACTTGAAAGAAGAGTAGGATATTGGTTCCTTTCTAAACATAATACTGTGATTAGGATATATGGGTTTGATCACCAACCCTATGTCCTACCAGTGTTTTTTTACGGTGAGGGTGTTTGCATTAGAATTGATCAGACAAAGGCTAATAATTTAAGATGAGCATTTCCTGAGCTATAAGAAGGCTTTAGGAATCAAATTTCCATGGACAGTTGGTCCTCTTACCATTAAAAATAAATCACCCCTCTCAATGATTGAAAGCATGGTAAGAGAAATGGTATTTTCAATGGAACATGTAGTTAATTATGACCCTCACCATGTCATCTTAGATAGGAAACACACAAATAAAAATAAACCGTTTGAGCATTCTGAGGTTGCAGGACTGTTAGAGGAAGAAAATTGGATGGATTATCCCAAGGATATTAATAATGGTGAGGATATGAAAGAGGATTTACTTTCATCTGCACCAAGGATTTCTCATCCTCAGTAGGATCTTTCTAGCATTATTGCTGCAACTACTCATGTCACTCCATTGGCTAGTTTTTTCAAAAAGGTGAATAAGAGAGATTTCTTAGAAGCCATGGATGTAGATGAGGAAGAGAGATATATATAAAGATTTGGACAACTCACAGAAGGCTAGAATTCTGATGGTAATGAAGTGTTGGTAGAATTGAAAATGGCAGAATAGATAGACAGGAAAATCATTGGGTAATGGAGTCAAATCCGGAATCAATCAAGGGTATTATAGAAAAAATGATAATGGGAATTTCCTTTGTATTCTGAGGAAAAGTAAGTGGCACAAAAATTCAAATATCTTGAAAGGGTGGTAAGGGAAAATGGGAAAAATACCAGTGAAACAAGAGGCACCTATCTGTGGATGAATCTCTTGCACAACCTTTAGTAGAATAAACATCAAAGGCCGGTATCTGCAGTAAAGCATGGGAGATGAATTCCAAAGCATTTACTAGAACACCATAACAAATGTAGCGTCTGATACGAGGAGCGCTTAACTAAGAGAGAATTCCTTGCATACTAATCTAGAGAGCATTAGCAGAAATACACAAAAATGAATGTGATAAATAGGAAACACTGACTAAATGCAACCACTGTGATGAATATTAGAAACGTAGGAGCATATTTATCATTAATACTTCCAAGAGAGTTACAGAGACAAAACAAGAGCAAAATTATTTCTGAATGAAAATTCCAACCCTTTACTCATCAATTGAGGTCTTATTTATAATTCCATGGATCTTGGTACCAACCCCCAAAACAGAGTTTAATTCTATTACAAAAACTAGGAATCAAATCCCAGATCATCATTCAAATCCTAACAATTTTCTGAGGTGGTAGGGCCGCCATGATTCTTTACCCAAAATCAACCTTACAGTATTGCAGGCCCACTGGTCCTAAAATGACAACACAGAACAAGAGAAGCACGCTCACTTGATCTGATGGTGATGCCTGAGCTCTCCCCAATAGTTTCAGTTTCTCAGACATTACCCGTGTCACCGAA
>LPNX010101552.1:257368-397749 GCA_001517045.1 Pseudotsuga menziesii | reverse complement strand
TTATTTTATTATTTTAACTATTATTTTATTATTTTAACTATTATTTTATTATTTTCCTTAGGAGGCCCATTTTAGACCCCAAAATTCCTCTAATGCTTTCCCATACTCCAAATGAGATTTGCATCCTTGTTGACCCTTTTCCCTCATGCAACTTGTGTCACACAACATTACTTCTGACCATAGGTATCATCTATGTAGAGATTAGTCATCACATGCTATGGTCATTTACATGATCTCACGATCGTTACCCTGTTTATCCTCCCTGCACCTTTCATCGATGAAGATGCTCTACACCGTTTATCCGTACCGCATCATATCTCTGCCGTTGAGAGATGCGATACCCCTTAGCATGTCGCAACAACCTCCTTTGATAATCATCATGAAATTCCACCACGTGAAACCTGTTTCCATCATAGATCAAGTGCGCCATCAATTATTGGTCATACATATGCATGGACTCTACTATCCCTTCATAGTGCCCTATCTTGCTAACCATCACACATGTTGTTGCCATGATTTATGTCCCTCCCATATATTGTGAGCGTCAAACGATCAAAATTTCCAATGTTTGAGGGGAGGTACAAATTTCATGATCCTTCGCAGTTTCATAAACTACGCATCCTTCTATCAACAAAAACTTTCCCACCGTCGATCTGTCTTGGCCATGCACTTGCATCATTGATTTTCAGGGTTTGCAGAGTCCAGTCATCTTTTTGGGAATTCCTATTCAATTTCCCCTATCCACCTTGTCATTCCTTCATCTTAGGATGGGACCGATCCCATATTCTAGTCCCTTTCAAAATCTTAGAACTCGTGTGAGCCAAGTGATAACAACGGATCCAAATCAGGGATGCTATCATCCCTGTGAGGTAGAAAAGAACTGTGTAGGCCATGTGTCTTATCCATTGGGTCACCCCAACCTTTCCATCAGCTCCAAAATTTATCTAAAAAAAACTTGATGATAACGTCCCTTGAAGACCTTACTTCCTTCACCTAGGGCTTTAATCTTATCAGAGGGCCATCCACACATGCAATATTTTAAAAGACAAAGAAAATGGTATATACAATGACAATGGGATTGTTGTTGGTAGGGGTATTGGGAAAGTGAGTAGCGCAGCACTGTGGAAGCTATGCAAGCTCACATGCCACTGTGAAGGTCTACAGCAACGCGATAGGTGGAAGAATAACTATTTTTGGAATTCTTTATGCAATTTTGTACCGATTGACCACACTTTGTGGATATAGGTCACTAGTTTGTTATAAGTTAGTTAGAAGTGGACCTTTGATGTAAAGGCACAAGCCTATATATAGAGTTAGAATTGCAATTGTAAAAAGAGATCATGGATGAGAAGGATCATGCGATCAATCCTTTTTGTGATCTAAGGTGTGCCCTTGTCACTTCATTTACGGTCTTTGTGCAGTTTTGGCTGTGTCTATGTTGATCAATGAATCTAGGGCGATGATTATTCTTCTATTGTGTAGAAGTATTGTATAACTTGGATCTGTTGCATGGAAGTAATATGACATGACGGATGTTTCTCTAAAATGATCTTGCTTCTTATTTATTTTTTGTCTTCTTGATCTACAATGATTATGATGGATGTTTTATGAGTGAATGTTATTGCTACGATGAATGAAGTAATGCAATATGTCAGCGATTTACTAGCTATGCAAATAGATCTATAATGCATGATGTGATTCTGATAGACTATCTTTGGAATATCTATTGATTATGAATTTCAATCGCTGAGGATGTACCCTCCCTTCCCACTGTCAAAAACTTGGTTCCAACAGCTCTCCCTTGACATCTCGGGTGAGACTTCAATCGCTCTGCGGGTGTTTCCAGGTAGGCTCAAACTTGTCTGGGTTGATGCTTAGGGAGATTGCACTGGTTGGGCATCGACAGAGTGAGAACCATTTTCGACGAGGCTTTGTTGATGGATCGCGCCAACAAATGGTTTTGTTGTCAAGACCTCATTGCAACTGAAGGGAGCATATGTTGTTGAATCTGACGAAAATCGAGATTGAATATTGGTTTGATCTAAGGCTATGAGAGTTTGCTAAAATAGAGAACCAGAATCCGAAGTTGTCGACACCCAGGTGGCTAAACAGATATATCTACAACGGTCCCTATGAGTGGTTCTTTTTGTGAATTTCTGGTCATACTGTAGGAATGGCTAGCGTGGTTCACTTATAATAAGAATAACCATTAAGGCAGAGAGCCATCATCCTGGACCCCTAGATTGATCCAAGAACTACAAGAAACCAATAACAAAGCATCGCGAGCTGTCAAAGTATGGTTGGATAGTATTTTGGAAGGATACATCACTGAGTTTGTAGTCGATATCAATAAGGCATACAACGAAGTAGAAAGATATTTCTTCAACAAGCCATGAGGTAGGTTCTTTCTATCTCTACAATCCTCTATTAAGATGCTCATCTGCAGAAAGGGTATTCTAAAAATGCACCTCAAGTAGTGGAACTATGGTGTGTGGAGGCCATGGACACTACGATGAAAGGGGAAATAAAATGGTAAGTTAAGGGGTAGATGGGTATCAGTTCTGATGATATGGTGAGGTTCATTGAGGAAACAAGTGGTTGTATGAGGGGGGGGCAAGGATTTGACAAGAGAAGAGGGAGAGGACAGGGGAAGTTCCTTCTGTGATCAAGATGCAAGACCACGAAGAAAAAGCGCATGGGATGAAGCGACCCTACAGTGACGACGAGGATGACCAAACCCAGACTATGCCTAGGATAGAAGGAATCTTGAACCCCGGCAGTAACGTGTCCACACCTCCACACACTACTCCACCAATAGGTAGAAAAATGCATTCTATGTCACCTTGTCTGATGTGCCAACAGCATTCTAGAAGTAGAACACCATTTGTGGGAAGAAGCCCCAAAATGGCAGGTGATGAGATGAAGTTACCTATATTCCATGGAAAGAGGATTGATGACCCGGTGCAGTACTAGTTCTTATGTGAAGCAATTTGGACTACTAGATAGGGTGTGGATGATGATATAAAGAGAATCCAATTTGTGACCACCCTCAGGGGTCGTGTGCTTGACTGGTACATGAGGTTCATGTAGGTTCCTTAGGGAACCCCAGTGAAAAAACTAAATGATATCTGGGAAGGACTATTCGAGGAATTTAAGAAACCCAAATCTGAGGCCCAATACATTACAAAACTCAAGGAGATTAAGTAGTTTCCGAATGAAACTATTTGGGATTTTGATCAACGATTTAAGACATTGATGGCTCGAGCCAACTTTAAAATGAGTGATGTTCAGCATAAGGAGTGGTTTATTGCTGCATTGGTTCCACACATCAGACAACCGTTAATGCATCAAAATATCGCAACACAGAATGAGGCCCTGGAGATGGCGATGAAGTTAGAAGCTTCACCTATTGGGGAGCTTACAATTGGCATGAACTAGATTCAAGCACAACTAGATAATTTGACACTCCTACTGTGGGATATTAAGAAGGTGAAAGAAGAGCATGATGATCTATGGTGCACGCAATGTTGCATGGATGGCCACACCAAATATACTTGTTCAACTTTCTAAAATTATTTGCTATTAGGAGCGTCGAACCCTTTGATTTGTGTTGGTGTTTCATGGTGTCATGTATGTCAGGTATATGGGCATCGACATGAAAACCGTAGCTACATGTAGAATATTGTTACGAAGGAAAAAATATTGTATTGCTCCTTTTCTCGCTTAGTAGGGCACGAGGATAAAGACTATTGAGCTTACAGCCTACTTCAAGAGAGAACATATGATTCATATTTCATGAAGGGTCAATATCCTTGCATGGTCTAGCCTTCATAGCCACATATGGTACAACCAATAGTACAACATGCACCACCTCCGCAAGTGCAGTTTATTCTGTCACAGCCACAACAACAATGCACATCACAACCATAGTTCATAGCACAACCACAATTTGCACCACGACCACAGTATAATCAAGTGTCAATTACTCATCCTTAACAGCAGTATGTTCAAGAAGTGCACTACGGTCAACATCAACCAAATCCCCCACAGCAGCTAGCCCAACCACAGTATCAACAAACCAGAGGATTTCAAGGAGGATTCTAGGGAGGATTTAGGGGACGAGGAGGAGGATTCGGATGAGGAGGAGGATGAGGTTAGGAATCCATCCAGTGTTACAATTGTGGGTTATTTGGTCACTATCAGAGGGAGTGTCCCCATGCACAGTGTGCATACTGTGCAACAAGTGAGCATAACGTCAAAAGATGCCCTATGTTGATTGCAAAGTGGCAAGCCAGGAAAATATTTCAGTTGTAGAACCAATTCCAAAACCAAAACCAAGTGTTGATCCAGTAGTAATTACAGAACCAACTGATGAACCCACCACTAATTTAGAATCTACCCCTAAATCCAACTCCAAACCTAAATCAAGGATCCATGGTTGCGACAATTCTAGTTGAGCCTAGAGCCCAAGATGTCGATGTTGTTGTTGTCACTCGTGCAAGTGCAACGACTAGAGAAGATGGACCCCATCCACAAGTTCAGCTCATAGGGAAGAAAAATACATCCTTTGATATTGTGACAGAGAAGGAGACATTCTTTTAGGCCAAGCATGAAATCGGGAGGAATCCGGGTAAGTTACCTGTGGTTGAAATGCCATCCACTTTTGATCCTTCTGTAGAGGAAGGACCATCGCGACAGCATGATACCTTGCAACAATTCTTTGAGATATGTCTATGGTTAGAAAGAGATATCGAGGCTCTCAGTAATATTGAGAAGTTTTTGAGCCAAAGGGATCAGCTACTGAAGGATGCCGCAGTAAATTCCCTCCAGAAGAGAAAGACAGGTCAAGAGATGAGAATGAACATCCAAATAGGGGACTACAAAGTTGATTTTGTTATTCTAGATCTAGTGTCAGATGTGAATATTTTGACCAAGAAAACTTGTATTTGATTGGAAATCCAACCTTGTGGTGGTCCCCTGTGCAACTGCAACTAGCAAATCAGGCCAAGGTTCAACCTATTAGCCGTGTCTCGAACCTGGTTGTCAATGTCAAAGGTATGAAGACATATGCTGATTTCAACATTATTGAAGGAGTTGATGGTGGAGGCTCTTATCCTGTGCTATTAGGGATTGGATGGGCTAATGATAGCATGGAATTTATCAATTTCAAGAAGTAAGTTATGACATTTGAAAACCAAGATATCAGAGTCATTGCTCCCATGGACCCTCAGGAGGGATGATAGTATATTGAAGCTATCAAGGATGAGGTTGGTAGAGGCTGGGATCATGCCTACAACATATTCAAGGACTATATCCACCTTACTGTCAATGGTGAACTTGGATGGTGTAGCGCTATCTTTGCATCCTCTGATTCTGATGATGCTTTAGAAAATTGGCAAAATTGGCTTCATGAGGTGTCTTTTAGAAAATGTGGTATGATTACACAATCTCTACGCTGTGTTGTGAATGATATCATCGAGCTACCAATTTATGGAGGGCTACCAGAGTTGACTGAATTCCTCCAAGAAATTGAAGAGAAATTATTTGAACCACAGAGGCTATTGGCACTGGAGGAAGCATTGAAGGCTACCCCAGCACACTGGTGGGTGGCTCACAAACTGGCAATCCATGGATGGGAACAATGTCGACAATTGATAATGGTGCACTTCGATGATTCAAAGACCTATCCTGCTGGGTGATATGATGGGTACAGTGACCCCATTGGTCATTTAATGGAATGTTAGGCTTTGTGGGAATCATGACCCAAGGATGAGTGGGTCCATGTTTTTGTTCATACTTTGGATGAAATGCTTAGATCCTGGTATTTAGTGACAGAGCTATGCAGAACCATCACTACCTGGAATGAGCTGTCAATTTTCTTTGTGTAGGCTTTTAATTTCTAGGACGCTAACCCTGAGGTCCACAATTCACTCCAACTCATCCACGATGTTGTCTTGAGGGTTGTGCCACCCACATACCTCGTAGATCCGTATGTGCAGGGTCATATGAAATCTCTGATGACATGCTATAATCTATCTGGCGAACCTGAAGATGATGATGACATGAGGAACGTGAACATTCTGGGATCAAAAGGAAGTCGCAATGTTGTAGCACCGTACATACCAACCAACCCTAGGAGTCAGCTGCTAAATATCTGCAAAGTTAACATTGGGACAGAAGAGAACCCGAAGTTTGCTAATATTGGGGACTATTGGGACGATAAGACAATGGCACAGATCATGGATCTACTACATGAGTTACAAGATCTATTTTCGACACGGTTCTCAAAAATGAAAGGGATATTAGGGGATATAGGGGAGATGAAGATACCATTGAAACCAGATGTGAAACCTGTGTGACAGAGGCCATATTGACTAAACCCATGACATAAAGAACAGGTCAAAGTTGAGCTTGACCAGATGTTGGACATTGATATCATTGAGCCTATTGAGGAATTGGAATGGATAAGCCCTATGGTGGTTCAGGACAAAAAGACTAGATAATTTTTCATTTGTGTTGACCTCCAGAAGCTGAACGATGTCTTCTTGCATGACCCATTTCTCACGCCTTTTATAGATGAGGTCCTTGAAGGGAGATGCACTAATTCATGGATGGATTTATGGGGTATCACCAGATCCAAATCACAAAGGAAGATCAGTATAAGACCACATTCGTCACTGAATGAGGTTGTTTTCGATGTACATCCATGCCTTTTGGGTTGAAGAATGCGCCAACGATATTTTTTCAGGTGGTTGTTGTTGCGTTCAAAGATTTCATTCAAAAATTCCTACAGGTATACATGTACGACTTGACATTCTATGGTTTGGTTAGATATCATTTAGTAAACCTGTGATTGATGCTGGAAAGGTGTCGACAGCATCAAATCACATTAAACTCAAAGAAGTGCATTTTTTGCGCCATTCAGAATATTGTTGAGACATATCATGTACAAGCAAGGGCTGTTGGTTGACCCTGCGAAGATTGCACTTATCCTTAGTCTACCACCACTAACAAATGTAAAGATGCTTCAGGTGACGTTGGGACATATGGGGTACTATCGCAATTTCATCAAAGGATACGTCGTGATTACAACCCTTGTTATATCCTAAATAAAATTTTCAGTAAGTTCACTCAGAACAATTTCTTTTTTGATCGGTGATGAAGGTTTCAGGTCATATTATGAAAAATATTGGGATGAATAACAAGTTTGGGATATCTGATGTTTTTTTTTTTAAGAAATTTTGAAATTTTTAGCTTTCGGTGGCTTAGGCAATTTTTTCAACAACTCATTAGCCACCGAAAATCTCACCTTTTGGCAGCTAACAGTTTAACGCAGGACCATGATTATCCACCGAAAGCTCGCTCATTGTGTTATTGGTTAAAATTCTGGTAAAAGGACTTTTGGTGGCTTAGGCGATATTTCCTACAACTCATTAGCCACCGAAAATATTTGGTTTCAGCATCTTAACAAGGTTTTTTTAGAGGATGTTAACCACTGAAAGCAAATGAGATACGTTTTTGGAAAGGGAAACTTTTGGTGGCTTGGGCGAACTTCCAAATAGTTCATTAGCCATCGAAAGCCCTACCTTTTGGTAGCTAGAAAAAAAAAACCTAAATACTCTGAACCACCTAAAAGGTCAGGGAATTGCTATAAAGCATGAGTTGATGGCTAAGAAGTTGTTATTGATCTCAAAAGACTGATGGAAATCTAAACCCTATCCTTCCCTAGGGTTTGAATTTAAATTTTGCATGTACAAGGAGGAGGACCTACTCAAAAAACTCAAAACACAGGTTTCCATGGCTAAGTGTGGTTTCAAAACGGTCTCTAAGGAACTGGAATCAGACTTTCGGTAGCTAAGACCAAAATTTTAGGGCGCTCTAAGCAACCTAAATTGGTGTTTTACTATGAAAATGCATCATTTTAAAATGGTGATTTTGAGCTACTGGAGAATCATTTTGCAAAATGCTCGGATGTTTTTGTTCCTAACATGCCATAGAACAATAATCTCTCTCAATTTTCCTATAGGTATTTCATATTCAAAGAATTGAATCCATCTCTGAGCCCTAGTTTTCTGATCTCAGAATTTCCCTGTTCTAGATGTGCTTTTGAAATACATATATCGAGAAAATGGAAATTCATTTCAAGAAACTGAGAGATTTGTTTGCTCAAAAAACACCAATATAGAAAAACCTCTTTCAGTTTATACACCAGTGTCACATATTTGGAGAACCAAATGCATCTTTGAGCCCCATTTTTCAGCAATTTGGTCAAATTTTTAGGGCAAAAGTTGACCTACCAGGGCGAGTTACAACAGAAAAATGAAGAGTTTACTTCACAAAAACCTGGGAAAGAGCAGGATGAAGTGTAAAAGATGAAATTTTTTGAGTTGCACCATCAAAGGATGTCTGTTCCAGATTTGGGGATACATCAAAGAGGAGAGGGTCACAAAACCCTACCTATTTTAACCAACAGTGGCTCATCCATCAGAAGACCAGTTACAGCTTTCCTCCATTACTCATTGCATTCATCAAAAGGTTCAAAGAGTGAACAAGTGTTATATTTAGTTAAAATAGTAGTTAAATTAGGGTTTCTGACGTAATTTTGCAAAAACATTAATTTTATCTATTTTTAGTAAAACAGATCCAATTTTTCAGGATCTGAATATTTTTGTAAAGGCTATAAAGCCTAAGACATATGCTATAGAAAAGGTTCAACTTCAGGGACTTGTATACCAATACTATTTTCAAGATTTTCATATTTCTCATGACCTAATATAAGCTCTTTTGTTATCATATGTTCAACTTCTATTTTCTATCTTTTCTGTGGTTATGCTTGAATGTGTTATTCGGGTTTTATTTGGGTTAATTGATGTCTGATAGCTATCATCCTATTGGAATATTGATGATTTGAATTATAAGTGCTTTCCTTGTCATGATTAGCCATTTATATATATCAGTTTTATGTATGAATCTACGAACATGATAAGTTCTCCATCTCTGCACCATATTGTCAACCTCTGAACAGTGGTAATTAGAAGCCTTATCCCTGATTGAGTTTTATGCATGTCTTGAGAGTGTGAGGTCCTATTGGTCACCTCACTTGATCCACTTAGAAAACCATAAAAAAATTTAAGTTACCAGGCATCCTTGAGCTACAACCTAGAGGAGTTTCCTGGAGTGATAACAAATTGGTGCCATTGCCGGGGAGAGGATACTGAAGCTCAGCTTTCCTGGGAGACGACATAGATCCTGCTTTGATGATAGACAAATTATGGACACTATTCTAGTTGTAATCATCTATTTGGTGACTCCATTGGAATAAGATGGCTACAAGAAGACCAAGTACCAGAGAAAACCCTCAAGGGCCACCAGCAACACTTGTTTTAGATCCAGAAGAGATTCTGAGAAGAGCTAGGGCTTCACTAAGGTAGACCGATAGTGCTGCAAAGGAAGCTACATCAGGTATTTCAAGAAATATTTCTGCCATTATTTCTTCTGCTGAAACATTTAATTCTCAGGAATTTATAAATACATCAGAAAATATTAGGGTTTGGGTATCTTCAAGCACTTCTACTTGTGAAGATCCAATCCTTAGTGACTCCACTGGGATAAGTTTACCACCATCACCTTTTCAGCTACTACCTGTATCAGTACTACCTTCCTCCACCCTTTCCATACCCATTTCCAATATGGCTGCCCCTCTGACTAAAATGGAAAGGATCCTTGTAGCTAGGTATGCCCCCCTAAATTTGCCTAACCCCCTCTTGGCCATGCCCACTAGAGACTATCTCAATTACATGCCTAAATTTACAGGAGAGGGAGATTTCATAGCTGAAGAACATCTAGAGGCATTCTAGAGTTATGTTGAGAACATCAATATAGAATAGGAAGATGTGTAGACTAGGGTTTTTGTGCAAATCCTAGATGGTCAGGCTAGGAAATGGTTCAAAGAACTACCTGCTGGATCAGTAGCAAGCATTGAAGCCCTAGATGGCATCTTTCTAAAGCATTGGGGTGAGAACAAATCTCTTTATTTGTATCTCACTGATTTCTATGCTTTGAAGAGAGAGGAAGATGAAACTTTCCCTATCTTCAATCAAAGATTCTACAACACTTATCATGATATGCCTTTGGAGATCCGACCCACAGAGACAGCTGCCATGATATATTATGTGATGGAACTACATTCAAAACATTCCCTTCTTCTTCTAGAAAGGAAATCTTCATCGTTAAGCATTATTTTTGAAGATTCTTTAGAGGTGGAGGAAAACATTTGTGCTTCAAGGAGAATCCCAGAGCAGTTTGATTTTGAAAACCATCATCTACCTGAGCCAGATAAACATCAATATGATTCAGGGGAAGATTATGAGTCTGAAGCAGATTCAGAACAACAGCAAGCATGTGAGCTCCTTTCAAATTTAGAATCAGATTCTTTAGTGTTTGCAAATTACTCTCAAGACAGGTATGAATCTAGATTTTATGATCAGTTTGCAAACTAGGATGAGCCTATGATAATTGATGATTGTATAGGCAATTATATGTTTTCAACTCATTTTTATTCATGTGATGTAAACCCTATTTTATCATCTGATTGTGAGCACTATTCTCAAAAATAAATTTTAATGATTGATGATCAAGATCTGATCATAAAAGAACAAGAAGGTTTAGATCAGTTGTTGAGCTTGCATTTTGATCTGACAAAGCTTGAGGTGTCCACATTCAACATTGACATCAGCGAAGGAAAATATCAGCAGCATAAAAAGGTATTTCTAGTTTCCTTTTATGACCCTATAGCTAACTATCTGGAACTTATGAGCAACATAGATATCAAAATATTTTTGTTAGATGATAGCTAGTTCTGTCACCCTTTGAAACTACATTGTTGGATGCTAGGATTTCATTTATTTTTGGGGTCAAGATCAAGGATAAGTTCAGCAGATCAGCTTCTAACATGGCTTCATTGGAAGCATGATGTCACTTGATAAGAATACTTTACTAATTAGAATTAGGAGTAGGAATAGGTAGGAAAATAAGCTCTTAATATGAGCAGCTAGGTCATTTTCAGTTGTTTCCATGAATAAGCAAAGCAGGCTACAGGTAGGTTGCAGCAGATCAGTTATAAAAGACAAATGACTCCATGCCCAATAGAACACTAGAAGATAGATTTAATTATTCTTTTTCAGGAAAGGCATTTTGGTCTGGGGTTGTTGGGACCTCACAGGGAGGTTCCCATCCCCAAGTAGGAGCCAAATGTTATCTCCTAAATAAAATTTTCAATAAGTTCACTCAGAACAATTTATTTTTTGATCAGTGATGAAGGTTTCAGGTCATATTATGAAATTTATTTGGATGACTAATAAGGTTGGGATATCTGATGTTCTATTTTTTAAGAAAATCTGAAATTTTTAGCTTTCGATGGCTTAGGCGAGTTTTCAACAACTCATTAGCCACCAAAAAGATCACCTTTTGGTAGCTAAAAATTTAACGTGGGACCATTATTATCCATCGAAAGCTTGCTCATTATGTTATTGGTTAAAATTATGGTAAAAGGAATTTTGGTGGCTTAGACGATATTTCCAATAGCTCATTAGCCACCGAAAATCTTTGGTTGCGGCAGCTTAACGAGGGTTTTTCGAAGGACGTTAACCACCGAAAGCAAATGAGATACGTTTTTGGAAAGGGAAATTTTCGGTGGCTTGGGCGAACTTTCAAATAGTTCATTAGCCACCAAAAGCCTTGCCTTTCAGCCGCTAATAAACAATACCCTAAATACTCTCAACCACCTAAAAGGTCAAGGAATTGCAGTAAACCATGAGTTGATGGCTAATAAGTTGTTATTGATCTCAAAAGACTAATGGAAATCTAAACCCTATCCTTCCCTAGGGTTTGAATTTAAATTTTGCAGGTATAGGGAAGAGGACCCACTCAAAAAACACAAAACATAGGTTTTTGTGTCTAAGCGTGGTTTCAAAACGGTCTCTAAGCCACCAAAAGTAGACTTTTGATAGCTAAGACCGAAATTTCAGGGCACTCTACGCCACCAAAATTGGTGTTTTACTATGAAAAGGAATCATTTTAAAATGATGAGTCTGAGTGACTGGAGAATCATTTTGCAAAATATTAGAGGTTTTTATTCCTAAAATGTGAGAGAACAATAACCTCTCTCATTTTCCTACTGGTATTTCGAATTGGGAGAATCAAATGCATCTCTGAGCCCTAATTTTTTGATCTTATAATTTCCCTATTTTACACGTGTTTTTGAAATACATATATCTAGAAAATGGAAACTAATTTCAAGAAATTGAGAGAGTTTTTTTCTCAAAAAACACCAATATACAAAAACCTCTTTCAATTTATACACAGGTGTCACATATTTGGATAACCAAATGCATCTCTGAGCCCCAGTGTTCAGCAGTTTGGCCAAATTTTTAGGGAAAAAGTTGACCTAACAGGGCAGGTTACAGCAGAAAAATGAAGAGTTTACTTCACCAACACCTAGGAAAGAGTAGGATGAAGCATAGAAGCTGAAATTTGCTGAAGTTCACCATCAAAGGAGGTCTATTCTAGTTTTGGGGATACATCAAAGAGGAGAGGGTCACAAAACCCTACTTATTTTAACCAACAGTGGCTCATCCATTAGAAGACCAGGTACAGCTTTCCTCCAGTACTCATTGTAGTCATCAAAAGGTTAAAAGAGTGAACACGTGTTAGATTTAGTTAAACTAGTAGTTAAATTAGTGTTTCTAACCTAATTTTGCAAAAACATTAATTTTATCTATTTTTAGTATAACAGATCCAATTTTTCAGGATCTTAATATTTTTGTAAAGGCTATAAAGCCTAAGACTTATGTTGTAGAAAAGGTTCGACTTCAGGGACTTGTAGACCAATACTATTTTCAAGATTCTCATATTGCTCATGACCTAATATAAGCTCTTTTGTTATCATATGTTCAGCTTCCATTTTTTGTCTATTATGTGCTTATGCTTGAATGTGTTATTCAAGTCTTATTCAGGTTAATTGATGTTTGATAGCTGCCATCCTATTGGAATATTGATGGTTTGAATTATAAGTGTTTTCCTTGTCATGATTAGCCATTTATATATATCTGTTTTATGTATGAATCTGCTAGCATGATAAGTTCTCCATCTCTATACCATATTGTCAACCTATGAACAGTGGTAATTAGAAGCCTTATCCCTGATTGAGTTTTATGCATGTCTTGAGAGTGTGAGGTCCTATTGGTTACCTGACTTCATCCACTTAGAAAACCCTAAAAACATTTAAGTTACCAAGCATCCTTGAGCTGCAACCTAGAGGAGTTTCCTGAATTGATAACAATTCCCATGGAGAAGCTGCTAAAGAAGGATTCCGCATTTGAGTGGAATCTCGAGTGTCAGGGGAGTTTCGACACACTAAAGGCCAAGATGGCCTCGGTGTCTATCCTGATATTCCTTGATTGGAGCAAGGAATTTAGGTCCATGTCGATGCCTCTTCTATTGTGCTTGGGGTAGTACTTGCGCATCCAAGTGAAGGCAACCTAGATCATCCAATCACATTTTCCAGTAGGAAGTTGTCTTTTGCAGAAAAAAATTATACAAACACCGAGAGAGAGGGATTGGTCATGTCTTATGTGGTGAAATTTTTTTGACACTATCTATTGTGCGGTCACTTAAAGATGTTCATGGACCATTCTACTTTGCAATACCTGGTCAATAAGCCTATGTTGGGGGGGAAGATCTGTCAATGGCTGCTACTCTTCTAGGAATTTGACTTTGAGATAATTATGAAGCCAAGATGGTTGAATGTTTGCCCCAATAATCTATCTCGCAATGAGATAGGAGAATATCCTACTAATATTGGTGATGGATTTCTCGATGCGTAGCTGTTCCGGGTGGAGATCGTGGATGACCACTTTACTCCAATCATTCAGTGCTTGGCAACTGGAGTTGCTTCAGAGGACCTGTCGACTAATCAAAAGAATTAGTTGGTAATGAAATATTTGTATTTCTAGTTGCTTATGGGACAATTATACAAACTTGGATAAGATAAAATCTTGCAACGGTGCATCTTACCGCATGAGCAAGGACCTATTCTAGAAGAAGCACATGCAGGAATTGCAGGAGGCCACTATGGTGTCTGGACTACTGCACGTAAAGTGTTGCATGTTGTATTATGGTGGCCTACTTTGTGTACTGATGTGGTGGATTATGCACACAACTACGATGTTTTTCAGTGCATCGGCAAGCCATCACAGTGGGGTGATATGCCACTGGTGCCCTAGGTAACTCTACAAACTTTTGATAAATGGGCCGTGGACTTTGTGGGTCCAATTAATCCACCAGGAAAGAGGACTAGTGCATGGTACATATTTAAAACACTGATTATCTGACCAGGTGGGTGGAGGCCATACCAGTCATGGATTTCACTGCTGCGATAGCCGCCAAATTCATATTCAAGAATATTATGACAAGGTTTGGATGCCCCAAGATATTGATGAGTGACCAGGGAAGTCACTTTATCAATCAAACCGTGAGAGCGCTAATGAAGGACTTGTAGGTACAGCATCAGAAAAGTACACCCTACCATTCGCAGTCAAATGGGACTATCGATGCCTTCAACAGAATATTGGAAACTGCGTTTACAAAGGTATGGAATACTAATCGCGATGATTGGGTTTTGAAAATTCTAGCGGTACTATGGGAATATTGCACCACTTGTAAAATATTGATAGGACAAACATCGTTCAAATTAGTATATGGGAAAGAATCAGTCATGATGATGGAATACCTTGTTCCTAGTCTCTGGATTGCTGCCGCGACAGGCATGGATAACACAAAAGCACTAGAGGAGTGCATCGCACAGTTGATACAACTAGAAGAGGACTGCTTTGTCGCAGGCCTCCACCAGCATGTTGAGAAGGATCACCATAAGGCATGGCATAATCTCCATATTAAGAACAATCAGTTTACATAAGGATATTTAGTATTGGTATATGACAGTAAGTTCTTGAAGCATCCAGGTAAGTTAGAGATGCACTTGTTCAGTCCATACATTGTTCATTCAATTAATTCTCAGGGTGCAGTTCAATTACAACAATCAGATGGTGCAGTTCTGTCAAAATTTGTGAATGGAAGTTGCTTGAAGCCCTATGGGATAGGGCCTGAGCCACACAATGCTTGAGGCACTGCGCAAGTAAAAAAAAAAATTGCGTAGGAATATTGCAGTGAAGCAAGCGCAAAACACTGCGTAAGGATAGCGCTCAGTAGTGTTATGATGGAGACCATCGGCGATAGTTGCAGGAATGTGGGGTGGTCAAATCAATAATATATATGGACAATTAATATCGGTATCTAGTGGCACTTGATGAAGCGATGTGCATTTATGACTGATCCAATCATTAGTAAGATGGGATCGTCAACGAATTTAGGGTTATTAATGCTGGATTTGGGCATGATGGATACGGTAGATTTGGAAATGATGAGGCGGATCGGGTGATGGGTTATAAAAACACAGGGGATATGGACACAATGTCTTATTTAGTTGATTTGAGTGAAGTGTTGAGCTCAGTGTAGGAGTAGAAGGGAGTGTGATAGGCCAGGAGTGAAATTTTCACTACATTGCGAGCATTGTAGAGTGCGACATGCCGCGCACTCCCAACATAGTTGATATTTCAAGCGAGCAGGAATCCCCCATCCAAGATACACATATTGAAGAAGAATTCATGAACATGCCAATTGGGTCCTCTTTGATCCCTAGAGCGAAGTGGAAGGCCCAAAATCCCAGCACCACACCACCGCAGAAGAGATATACATGCATGACTGCTAGGGAACAAGGGGAAGAGACCGGACCATCAATATCGAGCGCTGTTGAGTCTGCAGCACCCAGGGGCATCTCTATCAATGATATCCCTGGATATGTGGCCCCAACATAGCCAAGGATGAAGTTGAGGAAGCTAACCAAAATCAGAGGTATCCACCGAAGTTGTTGCCGCTACTAGAAGGGATGGCTTGCCTAGGGGACATCATATCTGCCTTGACTAAGATGAATTACGAAGACCATGATTTGCTATAGTTAAAGGATGTCATAGATGAACCATATCAGTCGGTTCTTATGATACCTAGTGCACCTATTCTTCAGATTCCTCACCCATGGGTGCAAGGGTTGGACAAGTCTGGGTTGTTGGGGCTCATCAACATGACTCATTTTGGGAGATTGAATGAAGCAAACGCATGTGTCAAGAAGCTATTAGCATGCTTTCATGTTGGGATGCTTTGGTTGAATGAACCTGTCTAGGTCACGGTCGACCTAATTGCTGACATTACGGGGTTTCCAAAGGCTGGCAAAGATCCGGCGCAGTATTTCAGAGGGCGGGATAATGATAAAAATATTTCCAAGAAGTTAAAGGAGAGGTTTGGGTTGCAACGCGATGACCGGGACTATCACATCAACAGTATTTTGTAGCGAACAATGTGTATTAGGGTGTGTATTTTGGCCATCAAGATTGTTAGGAAGAATCAGCATGGACAATCTAATTCGGGGGTGGTTGCATGTGTGAAAAAATGCATCAAAGGGGTGCAAATGAACTGGTCCCTGCTTCTACTAAACCATTTTTTAGAATATGTTGTCACTGCTTAGGCTGGGGAATGTAGTTTTTCCTATAGTTGGTTATTAATTCTCATTGCATTGGTCGCATGGATGGAGCCAGAATACTACAAGCCGATGTCAGTCACTACAGAAAGAGTATGCAAAGGCACCTGATATCAGAAATTATGGTGGGTCATAGATTCCAGTTGACAACAGGACTGTGCGATCCATTTTTGGGTCTATTAGGAAGTGCTACAGGCTACGACCACCAATGTTCCCCATTTATCCAATGATGCTGCATCCAAGTATCAAAGGATTATTCGGTTTGTTATCAGGCCTCATTCCATTTGCATTCAAGCACGACGAGATCCTGGAAAACAATGGCTACCTATGCCCTATAAAATTGCAGATGCAAAATTGGAGGCCATTGTTCAAGATTGTCTAGCTGACTGGTGTGAACTGGTGAGCATGGAGGAACTCTCTACAGGGCCACCAGAATATGCCCTTGATGAACCAGTCCATGAAGGGAAAGATCTCCATGACTGCGATGGTGAGTCATCGAGAAACTCTGATCCAGAATCCTGGTGCATGTTGGAGGAGATGTGCACTAAAAGATGCATGGAATTTGATACAGGTAGAAACTCCCACCCAATGATGGAGAACCAACTACAATGGCTCACCAAGGCTATTACTAACGCATCTGATGTTTCGGTGCAAGCTATGTGCATTTCCATTCAAGAAGGGTTCACCACAGTAAGACTTAAACTTGATTCTATTTTTGTTGTTGTTCCAAAAGCGACACTAGAGAAGGATGTGATGCAGGATTTCCCATCAATTAGAACTGAGCCGCGGGATAGGAACATGCAATTTCCCCCGATTGAAATTGACGCGGGAAGTGTATAAGTCAACTCATTACTACAATTATTGCCTCACATTGTTGTCAATCTCAAAAAGTTACCTACCCAAGTGTTAGTGCAGCTCCAGAAGGGTGCCGGCCAGGAATTGGCAGACCGACATAAGGAGCTTAGTGAGGGGTATGTGCAGTCCCAGACCACCGCAAAGAAGCTACAAGAGGAATCCAACGAGTTGCAGAAGATTAGAGAGAAACTTGCAGAATAAAAGGTGCAGGAGATTGCCTCCTTGAATCAAATGCAGGAGGAGCTGCAACGGAAATCCACCGACAAAATCACCGAGTAAAACAATGTGCAAGACCGCATCATTATTGAGAAAGAGTAGTTCTGTGCTAGTTTCGGTGAGGTCAAGCAAGCTATTGACAAGTCATGTCAACACATCTATTAAAGCAAGACGGAACTCACTATTTTCACCAAATCCAAGCACCTTGGGGAGGTGATTTCCCAACTCCAGTTAACAAACAAACTATTGAATTCTCTGGTTTACCCCGACAAGCCACCTAAATAGATTTCCAAGTGGAAGAATATGATTGAGGAGCTAGCGGCACAACTTGAAGTTATGGATGAGGAGGAGAATACGATTGCTAATGAAATGACATAGTTCTGGAAAAGTGGCATCTAGGATGACCAACTGGAGCAGTTGGCCAAGAAAGCACGGGAAGCAGAAACTCAGTTGGTGACACTGAAGATGTTGTTGTGCACAATTCCTTGTATGGTTCATATTTTGCGCTTGAAAGAATTGAAGGACCTATGGTAGCAAGCTCCCTAAGACAAAGAACATCAGCGCAAGTGTAGAAACCAACTCGATGAATTCCAAGACATTGGCGTGCAGTTAGCCATGAAAACATTCGCCACACTGCAAGAGTTCCAAGAAGGAAGGAATATGGTAGATGGAAAGTCTAGGGAGGAGCACCCACTAAAGCAAAACCTGCTCAATTGTCAGGACACAGTTGAACGAGTTCGGCTCCAGGTCAGCAAAATCTCGCAGCAGTTCACAGAATTCAAGACTAAGATGATGAAGTACACCCTATCGACCTGATGTGGCTGGAGGACAACCCACAAGACTATGTTGGGGGCCTGTTGGGAGGGGTATTGGGTAAGTGAGTTGTGCATCATTATAGAGGTTGTGCAAGCTCACATGCCATCACGAAGGTCCACAACAGTGCGATAGGTGAAAGAATAACCATTTTTGGAATTCTTTATGCAATTTTGTACCGATTGGCCACATTTTGTAGATATAGGTCACTACTTTGTTAGAAGTTAGTTAGAAGTGGACCTTGGATGTAAAGGCACAAGCCTATATATAGAGTTAGAATTTCAATTGTAAAAAGAGATCATGGATGAGAAGGATCATGCGATCAATCCTTTTTGTGATATAAGGTGTGCCCTTGTCACTTCATTTTGTCTTTGAGCAGTTTTGGCTCTGTCTATGTTGATCAGTTAGTGAATCTGGGGCAGTGATTATTCTCCTGATGTGGATAAGTATTGTATAACTTGGATCTATTGCATGGAAGTAATATGAAATGACAAATGTTTCTCTGAAATTATCTTGTTTGTTATGTCTTTTCTGTCTTCTTGATCTGCAATGATTATGATGGATGTTTTATGAATGAATGTTACTACTGTGATGAATGAAGTAATGCAATCTGTGAGTGATTTACTAGATATGCAAATAGATCTATAATGCATGATGCAATTTTGATAGACTATATCTAGAATATCTATTGATTATGAAGTTCAATCACTGAGGACGTACCCTCCCTTCCCACTACTGAAAACTTGGTTCCGACAGCTCTCCCTTGACATCTCGAGTGAGAATTCATCCACTCTGGGGTGTTTCCGAGCAGGGTCAAACCTGTCTGGGCTGGTGCTCAGGGAGATCATGCTAGTTGGGCATTGATAGAGTGGGAACCCCTTTCAATGAGGCTTTGTTGGTGGATCGCACCAAAAACTGCATTATCCTACAAAAAGTAATGTTTGAGGAGCCTCGTATTAATCGAGGCTCCAGATACCAATCCACCTTCCATTTATTCCAACACATAAACATTCTTTCCTCTGAAGGAGGAGATCTTGTATAGGCCTTTCCATAGTTGGTCAAACTTTTTATGCTTCCCTTTATCTTCATGGGGTGCATCCCACTGCAATACCACGTCACCTATCTGGAAATCGTCAGTTTTGGTTCTTCTATCGAAAATTTCTTTCATCTTGTTTTGGAAAAGTTGGGTCCTATAAAAAATATGCTCCCTTTGCTACTGTAGCTCCACTAACTGATACATCCTCCTCTGAGTAGGGTGAGTTTCAGCATCCTCTTCTTGCAACAATCTCATTACTGGAAAGCTCAGGGAATTGGGAAAAATTACTTCCGAACCAGAGAACAATTGGAACGGTGAGGTTCTTGTTATGGAGAGAAACTTCCTATGGCTTGGGGTGTACCACAATAGATAGCTAGACATGAGAAATAAATCCCTTCCCAATATACAAGAGAAACCAAACATCTAACACTAAGGGACCTCAAATCATACCTTATTTTGGATGGTTGAAGTAAATCCCTGTTGAGATTTTTCCAATCACACTTGTGCTAGAAATTTTCTCTCAACAACAGGAAACAAGACAAGCATGCTATATAATATGGTGTTAGATCTACTCTAGCATATATAATCAACAATGTATAAGAAATTAAAAATATCCATGGAATCAATATTCATTCAAATGCACATTATTGGACAAGAAAATATATTTCTATTAATCAAATTAGAGATTACACAAGTGACAACCTCTATCAGCACATCTGCGAACCAAAGAAATTGAGTCCTCCACCTGGACCTCCACCACCTCAATCCTCCATATCTCGATAGCAAGCTCACAAGCAAAGGAAAGCTTGGGAAGAACACAAAGTGCTCCAAAGGGACAAAGGGATGCAGACTCAAGTATATGCAAACTGTGGCAACAATGGACTATAGTTTCATTGCTCTTCAATTCCTATTTTTCAATGTATCTAAGGGGTTACTTATATAGCACTCTAGAGGGGTAATGGAGGGTCAAATGCGAGTGATATTGAGGCATATGGAAGGCCAAGAGTCAAGTGGTTTGGAAACACATGAAGAAAATATCCAACAATATTTGTATTTATGCCCACATCCCGATGTTAGCGGGTTTGAGGTCAAAAGTTGCGTGTACACACGAGTATGGGATTAAAAGTCATGTACAACAATAAACATGTAATTTTTAGGGATGAACTTGGAAACATCAAAGTATAATATCAGTACATGGGGTCTAAAGAGTCTGCAGAGGGACAAGGAATGCCATAAACATGTGATCAACCATGTGTAGTGTTAACACCCTCTATGTTGAACAATTGAGGAAGGATGTGGTCAAAAAATGATAAAGGCATATAGAAAAATTGGTAAGAGGTTGGTAGTCATGAGTATTTTATTAAAAATGCACACTTTGGTTAATTCATTGCACAATTTAAAGGGGTATATTTATGAGTGTGAAAATCTACGATTGCAAATTGATCCGCTGGGAAAAGTTGCACAAGAAAGAAGTTTTGACAGAGCAGTGGAATTGGTTGACAAGATAGCAAGATTGACGGCCAAGAGATAAAGCAAATAAAATATATGGTCATGACATAGTCTGTGATGTGAAGATGCACGGTTGAAAAAATGAGAAAGGATGGCGGATTGAGTAGAACAGGTTTGATCCAACGGTTTAGACAAGAAATTAATTCTTATCAACAGTCATAGTCTACTCCAGAGTGCAAAGCTATGAGATAATTAAAAAGGATGAGTGGTAGCAGAATTTAAATCGCTTTCGATGTGGTGACTTTTAGTGAGTTCCACCGAGGAAAGCGGTAAAGGAAAAACAACATGTTGAGGGTCCTGAAATGGTATGTTATATAAAAAGTGAGTTGACCTAGGTGAACTGATTTTGTTTGCACGCTGCTGGTGAAAAGAAGAAGGGACAATGCGCCATCTTTTTCCGAAATTCAACTTCTACGTATCCAACAGTTACCAGGTAAGCCTTAAAACACTGAGACTTTGTTGAAGACTTGTTCCCTTTGTTTTATTATGGAGAAGGAGCAAGTTTCAGGAATATTGTGCAGAGTTCTAGATGAGAGAGAAAAGGTTGTTGTTGATAGGGAGAGGAATGTATTTGACCCTATTCTGTCAGTATGTAGTGTATCAATTTCAAAGGAGTGTTTGTGGTAGCATAATTAACAAGGGAATGATATTCTAAATGTTTGTATTTATTTCTTATATTACTTTGCTATTGACCAAACCCTACCTTTCCCTGAATTTGTCGAATGGTGTGAGAGTAGTTACTCATCTTCCGAAAGAGTTATTATGAGTCATACAACGTCAAAAATCCTTTGTAGAGTTGACGCGAAAACTGTTCGCAGGGTATTGAATTTGCTTGATAGTTTCCCTGAAAGCTATGAATCTTTCAATGAGAAAGTCTTAATTAAATTGTATAAAAATTGTAAAATCGAAGTTAGATGTCAGTTTTTATCCAGTATTCTGAAAGATGGTCAGTTGTTAGAGGGTTTATTTCTTCCATTCAATGTCAATATTTTCAAGGAGGAAGTACAATTGGTCATGTCACTTTTCAGTCAAGTTTTGGTTTTGGATGATGATACGCATATCAACGAAGTCATCTTAGGTTTTCTGCTAAGTATAGGTTCAACTTACCATGAATCCCATTCATCCCATTGTTTCAATCTTGATGAGTATTTAGTTGAAGTTATCTATACCCAATTGGTTGAATTTCCTAAAGTCAGGTTCTTCACATATCAATCATATGTGCTGAAAATGGATTTGTGTTCTAATGTGTCAGAGTTATAGTTCTTATCTACCATGTTCTCTCCAGACCTTCCAAAACAGATTAACATGTTCAAGTTCGTAAATAAAATCATCGCTGAGATATACAAATTGCTTTTCGATGATGTCTTTCCAAGGGTGTTGGAAGACATGAGACTTATGTTACAGTCTTCTTCAGAAGACAAAATAGGAGATTGGTTTTAGCATAAAGAATTTACTGTTCTTAGAGTGTATGGGTTCACTGGAGAACCATACAGGTTACCCACTTTCTTGACCCTAATAAAATTCACATTAGAATTCATGAGATAGAGGTTATATGCAGAGGAGGAACATTTTGGGGCGTTTAAAAAATATTCCAATGTTAAATTTCCTCTCAAAGTTGGTCATTTCATTTTTAAGAATAAAAGCGCCTTGCTAGTCATTGAGAAATTGTTAGAAGTTATGGATTTTCAAAAAGAGGAAAAAGTGAATTATGACCCACACCATAATATTTCTCATAGGAAGAAAATGAACAAAAATAAGCTATTTGATCATCAAATTGTTGAGGGATTAGAAAAAATAGAAAATTTGGCTAATTTTGAAGAAAATATAGAAGTTGATGAAGATACGAGGAACAGATTGGATGTAGCAACTCAAGCGTCTGTTAATTCTAGCATTATGAATAAATGGACTCTTTATAAAGTAGATGGCATCGATGTAGATGAATATATTTCCCATAAAAAGATCAAAACGCATCCTTAATATGAGAAAATTATTTTAGAAGAAATATTTTCAGAAGATTTAAATAAGATGGTCCTGTTCTAGAAAAAGCATGTACAGATGCATCAATATTCTTTTGGAGATGAAAGTAAGATAGAGTCTAGTTCCTGTTACAAATCCAAGATAGAGTTAATGTTGAGTTATGTTGATAAAGAAATGCAGTCATTGGAGGAAACTAAGATTCTACTTCCTTGAGTTAGGAAATTAATCAATCAAAAAACTTCATTGATTTTTACTCGAGACGCAGAGAGGAATTCCCTAAAAATTGTTGTGGTAAGTGATAAGAAAGTGTCTGAAATGGATGTGAAGATGGAAAAAATCAGTGTTCTTGATAAAATACAGCTCCATAAACAAACTGGAGATGTTATTTATTCTGATTTGTTACATGCAATTGTGAAAATTACTAAATTACAGTCTCTTGTAGATAAGATGGAAGTTCAATTGAAGCATGAGAAGGTTGACAATAAAGCAAATTTGATTCAAATTAAAAAGTTGTAGGGAGATGTTATAAGCTTAGGGACCGAACCAAGTAATATGCAAGGGACCAAGAAGTTTCTAGAGGAGAAGGATAATACCATTCAAGTGTTGAAAAAGAAGCTTAAAGTCCCTAATGCTGAACATGTTCAATCTTTAGAATTGTTTGCATTTCAAGAATAAAAAGAGAAAGTCTATCAGGAAATGATGGATTATAAAGGAAAATCATTGAAGCTGCAGGAGGAGAAAAACAAGTGGGAGGTAGAAAGGGATGAATTGATAGCTCAGATTGAAAATCTGAAAAAATATCAAAATGATGAAAAAGAGGTTATGGAAGAACTGATGAATCAACCCTTTGTTGATATTGATTTACCCCTTATAAATGTTGAAAGACCATTAAATGAATTTTATGCAGACGCTTTATTAGTTCCTATGTCTCGGGTGAGCTTGAAAGAAGTGGAGATTAACGAATTGAAAGATGAGAATGAAAATATCAAATCAGAATTGGCTAAGAGCATTGAAGAGAAGAATAAAGCATGTAATGATAAAAGTCAATTACAGAAAAAATTCAATGAATTAAAAGAAAGAAATACAGGAAGAGCTCCTTTACAAGGAGCTAAACATTTGATTTGGGATACCTTGTCTATGGAAATCACTAAATTCAGGAATTATTTAAATTTTGTTGATGATGAAAGCGCACTGGTAAATTTGGCTACTCAAAGATTGAAATTGGCCAATGAAACTATGGAAAGAAGCCTTTGAATACTACTCACAATGTTGTGAATTTCTTGAATTCTTTAACATATCAAAATTTGCAGGACATTAGGATGCAAGACAGGGTAGAAATTGTGTTATGGGAGAAGAAGTTTATCAATAAACATCAACTCATGAAAGTGGTGCAGGATAAGGCGAATAAAATGTCTTCTCAAATAAAGGATTTCAGGACTACTTTTAAAGATTTATTTGATGATTGTATCCCTTCTTTTTGGGATGACGAAGGACGGTTGTTTTCCCACGAAAAATATCATAGCTTATTGGTACAAAATTGCATGGATCATTCCAAATTTGAAGATTTAGTCAAAGGGTTAACATGAAAGGTTATTATGGAAAAGTTGACAGAAGACTTTGAGATATTGGACAGGTTTTTAATTATTAAAAAAGAATTACCATCTGTGTCTTATGAAGCTTATGTGGATTTGGAGGTGTCAATAAGAGCAGGAATTAGAGCAGTATTAGAAGGATTATTTGCATGCTATGTATGATGTACAAAGGAATATCAGGTTGAGAAACATAGAGGTTGTTGTAAATAAAGGGAGGCCAAATTCAAACCAACCTTCTACTCAGGTTCATTAAATACAGAAAAAGGAAAGGAAATACAAAAATATCCTGTTGTGAATAAAGAAGTTGAGAATAAAGTAGAAAAAACAAAAGAAATGAAACAAATGGCACCAGTGGATGTAGAGAAAGTTACTTCTATATTCAATTTGCAGAATGAACTTTCCAAGTTGAAGATTTATGTCCCTTTTAAGGGGTTGTTGAGGAATAATGAATACAGGGATACGATAACAAGAATGGTTAAAGGTCAAGGATATTTTCAATCAGACATTTTATAATTGACAGATGATAATCCTACTATTTCATTTGGACCAAAGGTTGAAAATATTGATGATGAATAAGTTCCTCCATTTTATTTGAGTTTGAATGTGCATTATATGGTTCTACATAATGCCATGTTAGACTTAGGTGCATCACATAATTTAATGCCTAAAGGAGTATTTGAAAGTTTGGGATTGGAAGTTGCGAGGCCATATAAAGATTTGTATTCTTTTGATTCTAAGAGGGTGAAGTGTCTTGGTCTAATTAAAGATATGGTAGTGACTTTAAATAAATTTCCATCCAAAACAATAGTAATGGATGTTGTAGTAGCAGACATTCCACCAAAATTTGGAATATTGTTATCAAGATCTTGGAATTCAAAGTTAATGGGTCGTTTACAAATGGACATGTCATACGCCACTATTCCTATCCAAAATGGGAGTAAGAGGTTATACAGTTAGAAAAGAACTCCTTATGTAGTAAGCAGCCAAGGTAAACCTGATATTCATCGTATATATGTTGTCGATACTGATTTGGGATCTTCTATTTTCTTTAATGATACTGTCCCATGTGATTTGGAATCTACATTGCAAACTAAATATGAAAAGAATGAAGAGGGAGTAAAGGATCAAGATGTTTTGGAAAAGAAATAGAAAAGAGATGGATTATGGATCATGTATTTTGATGGATCTATGGAAAAGGTTGATGCTGGTGCTGGTGTATATATAATTTCTCCTATCAGGTATTTTAAAGATTTATCATATAAAATAACATTTGAATGCACAAATAATGTGGTTGAGTATGAAGCTTTATCACTTGGGCTACATGCATTGAAATACCTGGGAGCACAAAGGATACGAGTTTTGGGAGATTCAGAGCTTGTAATAAACCAGGTGATTGACAGTTATCAAACCAGACATCCACGGATGAGAGATTATAGAAATGAAGTATGGGATATGTTTGGTAACTATTTTACAAAACGTACAATTAAGGTGGTTCCTAGATATGATAATACAGTAGTTGATTCTTTAACAGTTGCTGTTGGTAAATTTAAAACTCCAAGTGCTGGTCAAATGGAATATCAAGTGGATATTCTAAATAGATCGTCCATACCTGATAATTCTAAATATTGGCAGGTATTTGAAGATGATATGCAAATAAAAATATTTTTAGAATTGTTTGGGGAGTTTTTGAACACTCATATTGATGGTGAAAATGATAATTATGAAAATTTACAAGATGCTGAAGAAAGTGAAGAAGCAATGATTAATACTGAAAAATTGAAGGGAACTCTAGGAGGAAAGGATATCATTCAATTAAAAAGTAATTTTATACCAATAGGTTTGATCCCCTTAGAGAATTTTTTTTATTAAAATGATGTTGCTAAAGATCCAAAAGTGAAACCTGCTGATAATACTATTGAGGATAGAAATATTGGTACTGAAGAAAATACAAAGATTGTGAAGCTGTCTAAAAGCCTACCTGCCAAAGAAAAGGAAGAATATGTGAACTTGATGAAAAAATATACAGATGTGTTTTCCTGGAGTTATGAGGATCTCAAAGAATATGATACTTCAATAATACAACATAATATTCCAATCAAACCTAGAGAAAAACCTTTCAGATAGAAACTCAGAAGAATAAATCCAAAGCTGTTTCCAGTTATTGAGAAGGAAATCAAAAAATTGTTTGATGCCAAAATTATTGTGACTTTGAGATTCTCAAGTTGGGTTTCTAATTTGGTTCCTATCAGAAATAAAAATGGAGAAATAAGGCTTTGTATAGATTTCAGGAATTTGAATAAAGTCTCAATGAAAGATAATTATCCTTTGCCAAAGATTGATCATATTTTGTAGAGAGTGGTCGAACCAGAAAGAATTTCAACTATGGATAGTTTTTTAGGATACAATCAGATTAAGGTGTTACCTGGAGATCAAGAAAAGACTTCTTTTACCACACCATGGGGTACTTTTATGTATGCAAAGATGCCTTTTGGTTTAATGAATGCAGGGGCTACCTTCCAGCGTGCCATGGACATTGCTTTTGCAGGAGAAATAATTAAATTTGTTGTAATTTATATGGATGACATCACGTTATATTCAAGATCTGATAGGGAACATATTCACCATTTGGGAAAAGTTTTTATAAAATGTAGAAAATTTGGTATATCATTTAATCCAAAAAAAAACAAATTTCGCATTAGAAGAAGGAAAGTTGTTGGGTCACATAATTTCAAAGGATGGAATAAATATTGATCCTGATAGAGTTAGTGCAATTTTGAAGGTAGGAGAATCAAGAAGAAAAAAAGAAATACAATCATTTTTGGGACAGGTAAATTTCTTGAGAAGGTTTATTCCCAGTTTTGCTGAAATATTAATGAATATCACTAATATGCTGAAAAAGGGTCATGAAATAAAATGGACAGCAAATGATAAGAAATATTTTAAAGAAATAAAACAAGCTATTTCGGAAGCTCCTGTGTTGGTGAGTCCATACTTCAATAAAGATTTCTTAATATTTTCATATGCTTCAGAACATACTATTGCTGCAGTTTTGTTACAGAAGAATAATGAGAATATGGAGCAACCTGTAGCCTTTTTCAGTAAGATGTTGAGAGATGGGGAATTAAAATATGATATTATGGAGAAATAAGCATATTCTTTGGTTAAATCCTTAAAATAGTTCAAGGTGTATATTCTTCATTCACATATAATTGCTCATGTTCCAACTAGTGCAGTAAAAGGGATTCTTACATAGCCTGATCCAGAAGGAAGAAGAACAAAATGGATAGCAATATTATTGGAGTATGATATATAAATTAGACCTACCAAGTTGATTAAAGGGAAAGAACTCACAAAAATGTTGACAGATTCAAATTGTGAATCTTTATAGCTTAATTTCTTATCTAGTCAATCTCATCAGTTGGACATAGGGGTGGAGGTGATGATTGATTTCACTACATCTCCATGGTATTCTGATATTGTTCATGTTATTCAAAATTTACAAGCTCCTGTAGGATTAAGTAAAACTAGAGCAAGATCTGTGAAGTTGAAAGCTACTAAATTTTGTATTTTAAATCAGTATCTTTATTGGAAGGATCCTAGAGGTGTGTTACTTAATTTCCTTTTAGAAAATGAATCCCAGCACATAGTGAATGAATTTTATAAAGGATACTGTGGGGGACATCACTCTTGGAAAGTGACAGCAAACAAAATTTTGAGAGCATTTTTTATTGGCCATCATTGTTTTCGGACGTGTACAAAGAAACTAGCACATGTCACCAATGCCATATTTTTTATGGTAAGAGAAGGGTAATTCCACTTCCTCTTAATCCAATAACAGTAGAAGATCCTTTTCAACAGTGGGGCTTGGATTTCATTGGAGAAATAAACCCAAATTATTCAGGACAACATCAATGGATTCTGATAGCTACAGACTATTTCACGAAATGGATTGAAGAAATACCTACCAGGAGAGCTACTGAGACAGTAATTATGGATTCTCTTGAAGAAAATATATTGGCTAGGTTTGGGTGTCCTAGAATAATAGTGACTGATAATGCAATAGATTTTAAATCCAAAAAGATGATTAATTTTTGTCAGAAATATCATATCAGTGTAAATCATTCAACTACTTACTATCCACAGGGAAACAGATTGGTGGAGTCTTCTAATAAGAGTCTGGTAAGAATTATTAAGAAGTTGTTAGAAGATAACAGAAGAGCTTGGAACACCAAGCTTAAGTATGCTTAGTGGGATGATGGAATTAGCACTAAAAGGGCAATTGGAATGTCTCCTTTTCAATTGGTATATGGAACTGAAGTCATTTTTCCAGCATCGTCGGGTGTACTAGTTATGAAATATTTTCAGGAAAAATAGGATGAGCTGAACCATATGTAGAGAAGAATAAACCAAATTATCAAATTAGAGGAGCAAAGGAATAAATCTTATGATAAAGTGAGGATACACCAAGAAAAAATGAAAAATACTTTTGACAGAAGGGTGAAAGAATAACAGTTCCAAATTGATGACCTGGTATCAAAATGGGATGCTCCTAGGGAAGACAAGCATGGAAAATTTGACCACATGTGGGTAGGTCCTTATGTTATTGTAGGTCACAGAGGGGAAAATGCATTCATTCTGGAATATCCAAATGGAGTTTCGTTGGAGAGTAACCTTGTTAATGGAATATTTTTGAAACATTACCTATCCTAAGGTGGAGGGTAAAATTTGTACCATAGTTTGTAAATATTTATTTTCTTGAAAGGAGTACATATGGTGAACCGAATATTTTTGAAGCCCAGAGTGAAAGCCCTAAGATTTTGGAGGGTAGCCATTTTTATTTATTTAGAAAATATATATCAGAGAAAAAGTAAAAATTTTGGAGGTTTGGATACAAAAGTTAGAAACAGGCACCTGGTCTACGAGTTCTTTGATACCTCACAGGGAGGATATCATCCCAACTTGGAGCTAGTTGTTAACACCCTCTATGTTGAACAATTGAGGAAGGATGTGGTTGAAAAATGATAAATTCATATATAAAAATTGGTAAGGGGTTGGTAGTCATGAGTCTCTTATTAAAAATGCACACTTTGGTTAATTCATTGCACAATTCAAAGGTGTAGATTTATGAGCATGAAAATCTATGGTTGCAAATTGATCCACTGGGAAAAGTTCCATAGCAAAGAAGTTTTGAAGGAGCAACAGAATTGGTTAACAAGATAGCAATATTGATGGCCAAGAGATAAATAAAATAAAATCTACGGTCATGAGGTAGTCCACGATGTGAAGATGCATGGTTGAAAAAATGAGAAAGGCTAGAGGATTGCGTAGAATAGGTTTGATCCAACGATTCAGACAAGAAATGAATTCTTATCAATGTTCATAGTCTACTCTAGAGTGCAAAGCTGTGAGATAATTAAAAGGATGAGTGGTAGTGGAATTTAAACCGCTTTCCATGTGGCAAATTTTAGTGAGTTTCGCTGAGGAAAGCGGTAAAGGAAAAACAACTTGCTGAGGGTCCCGAAATGATCCATTGTATAAAAAGTGAGTTGACCTAGGTAAAGTCATTTTGTTTGCACACTACTGGTGAAAAGAAGAAGGGACAGTGTACCATATTTTTATGAAAGTCAACTTCTATGTATCCAATAGTTACCAGGTAAGCCTTAAAACACTGAGACTTTATTGAAGACTTGTTACCTTTGTTTTATTATGGAGAAGGAGTAGGGTTTAGGAATATGGTGCAGAGTTCTAGATGAGAGAGAAGAGGTTGTTTTTGATAGGGAGAGGAATGCATTTGACCCTATTCTATCAGTATGTAGTGTATCAGTTTCAAAGGAGCGTTTGTGGCAGCATAATTCACAAGGGAATGATATTCTAAATGTCCGCGGTTCTTTCTTATATTACTTTTCTATTGAACAAACCCTACCTTTCCCCGAATTTTCCGAATGGTGTGCGAGTAGTTACACGTCTTCTCAAAGAGTTATTATGAGTCATACAATGTCAAAAATCCTTTGTAGAGTTGACACAAAAACTGTTCATGGGGTATTGAGTCTGCCTAATAGTTTCCCTGAAAGCTATGAATCTTTCAATGAGCAAGTCTTAATTGAATTGTATAAAAATTGTAAAACCGAAGTCAGATGTCAGTTTTTATCCAGTATTCTGAAAGATGGTCAGTTGTTAGAGGGTTTATTTATGCCATACAATGTCAATATTTTCAAGGAGGAAGTACAATCGGTCATGTCACTTGTCAGTAAAGTTTTGGGTTTGGACGATGATACGCATATCAACGAATTCATCTTAGGTTTTTTGCTAAGTATAGGTTCGACTAACCATGAATCCCATTCAGCCCGTTGTTTCAATATTGATGAGTATTTAGCTGAAGTTTATCCATACCCAATTGGTTGAATTTCCTAAAGTCAGGTTCTTCAGATATCAGTCATATTTGTTGAACATGCTTTTGTGTTCTAATGTGTCGGAGTTACGGTTCTTGTCTATAATGTTCTCTCTAGACCTTCTGAAACAGATTAACATGTTTGAGTTCATAAATACAATCATGGCTGAGATATACAAATTGCTTTTCGATGGTGTCTTGCTAAGGGTGTTCGAAGACATGAGACTTATGTTAGAGTCTTCTTCAGAAGACAAAACAGGAGATTGGTTTTTGCATAAAGAATTTACTCTTCTTTGGGTGTATGGGTTTAGTGGAGAACCATACAGGTTACCCGCTTTCTTGACCCCAAGAATATTTGCATTAGAATTCATGAGACAGAGGTTATATGTAGAGGAGGAACATTTTGGGGCATTTAAAAAATCTTCCAATGTTAAATTTCCTCTCAAAGTTGGTCCTTTCATTTTTAAGAATAAAAGCACCTTGTTATTCATTGAGAAATTGTTAGAAGTTATGGATTTTCAAAAAGAGAAAAAAGTGAACTATGACCCACACCATATTATTTATCAGAGGAAGCAACTGAACAAAAATAAGCCATTTGATCATAAAAATGTTGAGGGATTAGACAAAATAGCAAATTTGGCTAATTTTGAAGAAAATATAGAAGTTGATGAAGATACAAGGAACATATTGGTTGTAGCAGCTCAAGCATCTGTTAGTTGCAGCATTATGAATAAAAGGACTCATTCTAAAGCAGATGGCATGGACGTAGATGAAGATATTTCCCATAAAAAGATCAAAATGCATCCTCAAGATGAGCAAATTATTTCAAAAGAAATATTTTTAGAATATTTAAAGAAGATGGTCCAGTTCCAGAAAAAGTCTGTACAGATGCATCAATATTGTTTCAGAGATGAAAGTAAGACATAGTCTAGTTCCCATTACAAATACAGGACAGAGTTAATGTCAAGTTATGCTGATAAAGAAATGTAGTCATCAAAGGAAACTAAGGATCTGCTTCCTCGAGTTAGAAAATTAATCAATCAAAAGAATTCATTGATTTCTACTCGAGACGCAGAGAGGAATACCCTAAAATTTGTTGTGGTAAGTGATAAGAAAGTGTCTGAAATGGAGGTGAAGATGGAAAAAAGCAGTGTTCCTGATAAAATATAGCCGTTATACCAAAATCGTATCACCATCATGTGATAAGACATTTGACATACCTACTTGCCCTGAATCCCAGCTTCTGGAGTGGAAACTAAATGTTTTTTTATCAATCTGTCATACAAATTCCCAGCATCACGCATGCCTCTTTATCTAGGAGCAGTACCCCTGCTCGCACCACCTTTCATCAGTTGTCCACAAGCGGTGCCACCACACATTTCCCTTGGTCCATAAGCAGTTATTACCAAAACCGCTCTGTTATAGAAGAAGAAGCGCAATACCCTAGGTAAAAAGGGAAAAAGAGAAGTTTCTTGAGGCTTCTATATGATAAGCCTTGTGTACTACCTTATCCCTACTGTTGTGGGTTGGTTGAGCTCGAGATCCCTCATCCTAGGATCTTAGAGGCCACCTCACCCACTAATTTCTCAACCATATCTATCCATTAAAGCCCTATAAATATGAGCTCAAACCCATGGTTGAGGGGCAAACATGGAAGGTATTGTTATGATGTTGGATTGATTCTTTGCCCAAGATCATTTGGAGAGAACATAGAGAGCTAGAGTCGGAGCTTTTGGGGATGAAGAGCTAGTTTCATGGAGATGCATGTCAACACTAAGGATTGGTTGTAAAATTCTTCATATTTCTATTGCAAGTTGATTTTCTGTCCCATATATATTGTTAATGTTTGATTTTAGATATATATTGCTAGATTCCTTAGTCACTAGCATAGATTAGTAGATCATATTCTAGTTGCTTTGATTTGTTTCATGTTGAGCTTGATTACAGGTACATAGGTGGACTATCAAAGCCTTGTATTCTAGATATCTACAATGTCTAGGGAGAGTTATCAGCCTTTGTGATCTATTTGTTCTAGATCTGAACCATTCAGACCAGTGGAACACCTTGTTGTCCGCAGGAGGTGAAATATTCCACTTAACAAATATGGTGACTCTGCTGGGGATTATAGTATTCATTTGTTCTAATCTTCCTCAGTTTGCAGTTCTTGTATGAATCCAGGCTCCGTTTTCTTCAACTCTTTTCAGTCAGATCCACTTTCTGATTTGTATTATTTGGGTTTGAAATTTCCAGATTTGTTCATATCCGAGTCATTTCAATCTTTTATGCTCTGTTACCACATTCAATTCAACAGTATTTTCCTTAATCTAATATTTTCTGATCTGATCCACTATTCTCTTTTTTATTTTGGCCATCTATAGGGAACCACGGCCATGCTTTGTACGAGGAGCGGTGCCACCACCCGAACATAGTCAGCAGTAAGCGGTGCCACAACCTGTATCTAGTTTGCGAGGAGCAGTGTTTCTTTGGAAATGCTCTCATAACACCTACGAAGTGTGGTGCCAGGTAGGCATTAGTCCAAAACTCTCTTTCCTCATTTTTCTTTTGCAAAAATTTGGATTTTTTATTACTTTCAGTTCTGTTATCAGGCTTGTGTTATTGAATCTGATGTGTGTGGCTTGTTGCTTTGATGGTTTAAGATTGATTTGAGTGGAATTTCAAAAGTTTGTTTAGTATTTTTTATTGTTCATCTACTTCTTGCTTGTTGGTTGTGCTTAAAGAATGATTTCTTGTTTTCTGAAAGTTAGGGTGCTCATTGAACTCTCTTTTCATTGCATATATTGAAAGAAGAACACTAGATTAGCTTCTAGATTTCATTTCTTGCTTGCATAGTAAACTTATTCTTCTTTCCTTCAAAAAAGAAAATTTTTGCTTGAGATTAGGACATCATATTTGAGCGTTGGATTTGGGATTTCTGATTGGATTTACAAGCTTTCAGGACCTTTATGGTCTTTCATCTCTCATGCATATAGGACTATCTCAATCAAAATAAAAAAAATGGTAGTTTTAAGTTAGATTTGCTTATTTTTTTGAGAAATTTGAAAAGTTAGAGTGCATTGGCATATAGGTGTGATTGGTGTTGTTCTTTTAGGAAAAGAGATTCTCACCCTTCTCATTTGCTTTCGAAAAGAATATTTTTGGTTTGTAAAAGTATTTTCTTGTCTTTGATTTGACGTTCATGACTGTGGGTTGGAAGGATTTTTGGTTTTGAAACAAAAAGAAAAACACTCTCTTCCCTCTCGTAAGTAGGCATACTGAACGGTAAAGTGAACATTTGCACAAGCATATTGCATGGTTTTATTTTTTTGTCAAAACATCATGCATTCACCTAACCGTACAAGTTAAAATTAATGGTAGTTGTAGGTTAAAATTTACGTAGTAACTTGAGTGATAGGTTAGAGACATGTTGGGGCATCGTAAAGTGTAGGAGATGTTATTTGTCAGCATTACATTCCAGGACTTGTGTGGTTCTTCCACGTACCGTCAGTATATCAAATGGCCTTTCACATACCCTTGAGGTATATATAAAGGTACTTCACGTACTCGATTGTATATCAAAAGGCCCCTTGTGTATGGTTATGCATTAGACAACACTACTACCAATTCAAGCTCCCACATACCTTGAGTATATCGGGAGACCCCACTAGGGTACCTTATCCATCTGAGAAAATCCCTTTGGCCATCTTGTTTGGAGCCATACACCGATAACAACATTCGGGGAGATTACTACGCATGTACCCTCGAGGTATATCATGAGTGGCACCTTCTTGACAATCCTAGTGAGAGACCTGACTTTTGAACTCCTCCTGTCATTTTAATTGTTCTTTTTTTGACCTATAGTTTGAGTAGGGAAGTATTTTGGTGTTTTTTTTCTAGATTTTCAAACCCTAGGTTAGATAGGAACTGTACAAACTGGCTGAGTTAAGATAGTCTAGGAGAGTATGGGGCTTGCCACCTGATTTTATTCCTGTTTCAGGAGAAAATCCAATGGAAATTATCAACCAAGGAGCTGCTACCACCTCCCAAGTGGGAGATAATGTGGTGGTGGAAAGTGGAGTACCATATTCTTCACACTCGCCTCCCTTGGTCCAAAAACCTTCCTAGGAAGATTCATTGTTCCATTTTCCTTTGGAAGGTCTTGTTGATGATACCCATCTAGACTTTGGTCCTAATGCTCCTTTTTGGGAAACACCTATTGGATAGGCCATTGCCTCATTTGTCACCCGTGTAATTTCTCCTAAGAGTAAAGAAGAATGCAGGAAATACCGTGCTGATATTCTCCATGCACAGGAGGTAGACAAGTAGATTGATAACCTATTAGGCTCTACACCAGTATGTTCCACATATCTTCCTATGGGATATCATTCATTAGTTGATTCTATGAGACCCATTGAACTGATTATATATCATCCATTAACAACCCACAACCCAGGTCAAATTTCCACCCCTCTCACCTCTTATGTTATGTCTATTCCAAATCCTCCCAGGTCTTTTGCATCTGGGGCCCAACCTTCAATTTATGTTTTTTTAGTACCTTTGAATGTCAGGGGGCAACCCCTGGCATGACCTACATTATATGATACCATATTTGTACCTAGTGTTGCAGCTGCAACTTTCCTCCCCAAATTTCTTAAATTCAGGACCCCTCCCCATGATTTTGGTTTGATCGATGAAGCTTTTGAGTATTGATCTGTGTTTTATTTTTTAATAACTACAAAGATTAATTCTTGACCAAGGTTCATATTTTGATTGCGATGAAGTTTATGGTGAGCCGTAATTTTTATTTTTGTTTTGTGTATCAAACCAGTTAACTCTGCTGTGGTCGCCATTATGGAGGTATGACAGTTCACTGTCCTTTGTTAAATGTTCGTAGCTGACTGAAGCACTTAGTTTTTCCAAGTTTTTCCATTGGATCGGGGGTGTTTCTTGTCTTGGTCGGAAGTTTTAACCTTTCTCCCATCTACCGTTGCGGCTTCTGAAGTTGTTCTGCCATCCGAATTTCAAATCATTCCGACGTCCGATTCATTTTGTCTTCACTCGCTTGTCCGGAGCCTTTACCTTTCCGCCGTTGCGGTTGAGAAGAGATAGAAAGCTTCTGATTCGAGTATCGGCTGACGTCCGATTTAGTCCTCACCCACCCATGATTAGATTGTGTCTTAGATCCTGGTCTCATCCGCCATTGCGGATGGAAATGGCTGTTCAACTGCCTATGTGACATCTCTTCGACGTCCGAGTAATAGCCTTCCATCCTGCTAGTTGGCCCACCTTTCCGATGTTAGCGATATCCCTAGTCTTCTTCATGGTTCAGCCATTTCAATGGTATAACATGTTGTTCTGTTTTGTAACGTAAATCCGATAAATAATTCATCTCTGTTTTTGTGTAGGTGGATCTAAGGGATTGGTGGAACTACGTTGGCACGAAGGAATAGCTGAGCGTTTTAGCGTGGATCAAAACGAGGCTAGAAGGACAAGCAAAAGAAAGGACAACATGAATGGCAACGGAGAAATGGAACCTGAAGATCTGTCAGTTACTCAATAGTTCATAGAATAAATTAAAGCGTTGGGAAGCTGAAAGGGGGACAGAGGAGGCATCCCAAGGGTTGCAAATTGTGGTTTAAATATTTGAAAAGGAGGAATGAGAAGGGGGATTTTTCCCTGGAAAATTTTGTAATGTTTACTTGTAAGAGGAACTATTTCGTTTTACAAAGAAAAACTGCAAGTTTGCTTGCGGGAGAGAGTGAAATGTGGAATGTATCAATGCAACTCAATGAATAATGTTGAAGAGGAACTATTTCATTTTCAGCCATGTTTCATTTACTGTAAGAGTGTTTAAATTCTTGAACCTATGTTCTTGTTAAATGTTCTTCAGTATCTTCAGGATTTCTTCCACTGTGAGTAATAAGTGTTGTTCATAAAATGATTAGCTATCTGATTGTTTAAATATCTGTAATTGTTCATGTGTCTTGAATGGAGTATCAGCTATCTGTAATTCTTCATTATGCATGTACAAAATATATTACTCACCAGTAAATGATAATTCTGCTCCCTAGGGATAGTTAGATAAATAGTTTATCTTATTGTCGTATGTGATTTGAATGTTTGCGAGCCCTAAGACGAAAGGTCAGAACCTGCGCATCACATTGTGATTGCTCCTTGCATTTTTATCACCCTGCATTGTTAGTTAGGAAATTGCATTTCATTGTTTAAGTCAAAATACAAAAAAATTGGTGGACTGGGCCGCAACCGATAAACCCTTTGTTTGTTGTTTGACCTACGGTAGCTGGACTGCAAACCGGACGGATTCCCTACACCAAACAGTCAACGGGATAGTTGGGAACGTTGATTGGGGAGAATCCCTTACTGTTGCAGCCTGTGAATTTCCAGGCCTCAACACCTAGTCAAGAGCAGACCTCTAACATAGAAACATCTATAGTTTTTGTCCCTCCCACCCACACTAATGTGGTAAATCCCTCATCTAGTTCAGGTCAGCCCTTGGGGGCACAACCTGTTACGATTCAGTCTTCTAGTGGTTATGGTTATCAAATAGCTATAGGTAATCATCCATCTAATCCTATTGGAATTCCATACCCTAGTAACACTTTTACACCATGGGGGAAACACAACTGGTATTACATGCCAGCCCTGGGAGGGATACCTATACATATTGTGGGAGGTGCGGGAGGACCACCTTATGGAGGTCCTCCCCCTGGGGGACCTCATGGTCCCAGAGGATATGAAAACTTTCCTCCTCATGGTCCTGGAGGTCCTAGTGGTCCTGGGGGACCTGGTGGCTTTCCTCCTTATGGATCTGGAGGGTCTGGTGGCCCTCCACCTAGTGGTTTCGGTGGCTCTAGAGGTTTTCCATCTCTTGGAGGCTCTGGAGAGTCTGGTGGTCTGCCTCTTGGTGGTCCTGGTGGTCTCGGTGGTCCTGGTGGTCCGAGTGGCTCTAGCAGTCCTCCTCCTGAAGGCCTCGATTGTCCTAGCAGCCCTAATTCCAGAAATTGACCCCCCATGGGCAGATATTCTGGTGGTTCTTCCTCACAACAACCTATTTATCTGTCTACCTATGGCCCTACTAGTCATTATATTCCATATCAATATTACCCGTATGTGTAACCAAATAGACAGTTACCTTTCCTAGAAACTTTGGACTTGCCTGATTTGTCCAAGTTGATTAATGATCCCATTCAACACAATCCCTCGTGGACTCCCATTCCGGTAAATTTACCATCAGATATTCCAAAATTCAATGGGAAGCAGGGTGAAGATATGTGGAACCATGTTATGACTTTTCATTTGTGGTGTTCCTCTAACTCCCTCATGGATGATTCTGTTCAGTTATCACTCTTTCAACAAAATTTGACCGATACGGCCGTGAATTGGTACATTGAACTCCCACAACATTCGTTTGTGGATTTTGCCTCGTTGGCAACCATATTTCTTATGCACTTTTATCTCCCTATTCATTATGAAACGGGCACTAATATTTTAACTTCTCTACGACAGAACACCTCCACCCACATTTCTGATCATATTCATGAGTGGAGAAGGTGGAGAAGGCTTATTAAGGCCCCTATTCTGGATCAGTTGTTAGCTGATTGGTTCACTAAGTCCTTGTTGCCTCCTATTTCCTGAGATGTGGCCATGGGTGGTGCTGTTACCGAAGAGAAGGCTATTAGTCAGGCTCAATACCTAGACTTGGTCTATTCCCAATCCAGGACTCTTTATGACTTGATTCCTCAAGCTCCTCGCCCCAACACTAACCCTACCAAGCCACCAATAGAAGTACCTATTGATGGGATTGTTGGTTCAATCCAGTCCCCATTTGCAGCAAAACCTGCCAAACAAACCCAAACCACTACTCCTTCGACTCCCAAGGTTTCTGCCGAGGTCAATTCTATTCAAAGTACTCAAATCTCGGGTAATAAAAAGAAAGGTAAAAATCGAAATAAAAAACCTAGAAACCAACACGAGACCCCGCGATCAACTAATAATGACAATGACAAAGGGAAAAGGAAGGCTAAATATCCTTGTCTGTTATGTGGTGGTGACCATTTCCCAGTTTCTGAAGTCTAATCCCGTACCTGCAGTACTTACGAATCCCTTTCCCTCTCAACAACAACTGGTATACCACATGTCTAATCAGGGTAACTCTAGTTCATCGAAGGAAATTCATATGATGTCCTCAGATACCATCCATCTGCAAACTCGAAGCCAAAATTATGATAAACCCATGGATAAGAAATAAGATCAATCTTCTTCAGGGAAATCTCCCTCTACTAGTTCTCCGAACTCCTCGTCTATTGTTCCCTTGTCTATCGAGAATCCTACTCACGACATGATTTTGTGTCGACCAAAGACTACTCTTTGGAAGGCTGTCTTTAATCCCAATGCCTAAGCTGCTCAATTTTATAATGTATTTTAAGATATCACTCAGGCACCTTGTGCGATGTCTACCCTAGAAGTACTCCAAAGTTTCCCCACACAGTGCAAGAACTTGTTGACAGCATTAGGAGATGTAGACCCAGATAACACTAACTTGATTCACTTCAATGTCAAGAACTATAAACCTATATTATCGCATAAAATTTATTTTCAAATAATTATGAAATTAGTGGGAAATAAATTATTTCAAATGGTACTAGATGAAGGAGCTTCGAACTCGGTGTTATATTTGACTTGTTGGAAAGCTCTTGGCTCTCTCGAGCTTGTTACATCACCTACAGCCCTTAAAGCCATTGATGGACAGGGTTTCCAACCCCATGGTCTCATATCAGCCCTCATGGTCGAGCTGGGGGGAAAAACCATTTCCATCCAAGTAGAAGTGGTATATGCCCCTTTGGATTATAACCTCCTTTTAGGAAGGAATTGGTTCTATGCCATGACTGCTATTGCTTCAACAGTATTTTGAATGGTCCAATTCCCACATCTTGGGAGAATTGTTACCATTGACCAACTTGATTTCTATACGTCGGATGTTATTACTTCCACAACTAATAACATCCCTGTGTTAGGTTAGTTCCCTCCTCCTTACCAGTCGATCGGGGTAGGTTATCACTCTTTCAACAAACTTTGACCGATACGGCCGTGAATTGGTACATTGAACTCCCACAACATTCGTTTGTGGATTTTGGCTCGTTGGCAACCATATTTCTTATGCACTTTTATCTCCCCATTCATTATGAAACGGGCACTAATATTTTAACTTCTCTACGACAGAACACCTCCACCCACATTTCTGATCATATTCATGAGTGGAGAAGGTGGAGAAGGCTTATTAAGGCCCCTATTCTGGATCAGTTGTTAGCTGATTGGTTCACTAAGTCCTTGTTGCCTCCTATTTCCTGAGATGTGGCCATGGGTGGTGCTGTTACCGAAGAGAAGGCTATTAGTCAGGCTCAATACCTAGACTTGGTCTATTCCCAATCCAGGACTCTTTATGACTTGATTCCTCAAGCTCCTCGCCCCAACACTAACCCTACCAAGCCACCAATAGAAGTACCTATTGATGGGATTGTTGGTTCAATCCAGTCCCCATTTGCAGCAAAACCTGCCAAACAAACCCAAACCACTACTCCTTCGACTCCCAAGGTTTCTGCCGAGGTCAATTCTATTCAAAGTACTCAAATCTCGGGTAATAAAAAGAAAGGTAAAAATCGAAATAAAAAACCTAGAAACCAACACGAGACCCCGCGATCAACTAATAATGACAACGACAAAGGGAAAAGGAAGGCTAAATATCCTTGTCTGTTATGTGGTGGTGACCATTTCCCAGTTTTTGAAGTCTAATCCCGTACCTGCAGTACTTACGAATCCCTTTCCCTCTCAACAACAACTGGTAGACCACATGTCTAATCAGGGTAACTCTAGTTCATCGAAGGAAATTCATATGATGTCCTCAGATACCATCCATCTGCAAACTTGAAGCCAAAGTTATGATAAACCCATGGATAAGAAAGAAGATCAATCTTCTTCAGGGAAATCTCCCTCTACTAGTTCTCCGGAATCCTCGTCTATTGTTCCCTTGTCTATCGAGAAGCCTACTCACGACATGATTTTGTGTCGACCAAAGACTACTCTTTGGAAGGCTGTCTTTAATCCCAATGCCTAAGCTGCTCAATTTTATAATGTATTTAAAGATATCACTTAGGCACCTTGTGCGATGTCTACCCTAGAAGTACTCCAAAGTTTCCCCACACAGTGCAAGAACTTGTTGACAGCATTAGGAGATGTAGACCCAGATAACACTAACTTGATTCACTTCAATGTCAAGAACTATAAACCTAGATTATCGCATAAAATTTCTTTTCAAATAATTATGAAAGTAGTGGGAAAGAAATTATTTCGAATGGTACTAGATGAAGGAGCTTCGAACTCGGTGTTATATTTGACTTGTTGGAAAGCTCTTGGCTCTCTCGAGCTTGTTACATCACCTACAGCCCTTAAAGCCATTGATGGACGGGGTTTACAACCCCATGGTCTCATATCAGCCCTCATGGTCGAGCTGGGGGGAAAAACCATTTCCATCCAATTAGAAGTGGTAGATGCCCCTTTGGATTATAACCTCCTTTTAGGAAGGAATTGGTTCTATGCCATGACTGCTATTGCTTCAACAGTATTTTGAATGGTCCAATTCCCACATCTTGGGAGAATTTTTACCATTGACCAACTTGATTTCTATACGTCGGATGTTATTACTTCCACAACTAATAACATCCCTGTGTTAGGTCAGTTCCCTCCTCCTTACCAGTCGATCGGGGTAGGTATGCTGAAGGATTCATTCCTTATGGGGATTTTTCCCTCTACCCCTCCTAGCATGGATACCACGACAGTACATATGATCGCCTCATTTGATTTTGAGCCCAAGGTCCAAAATGTTGTTGATTCCACCTCGTTGAGCCCACATGAAGCTATGTATGACACCATTCAAACTTGTTTCAATGATCACACTGATGACCTTCATTCACTGGCTTCAGATCCTTACCATTTACCATACTGGTTAGAACCTTCTCTTCTAATTATCGATTATCTCTCCGAGACTTTTCCTTCCAATGAGTCCATTATAGAGATCATGAATACGGATGAGCCCATGTGGGAGGATCACCATCATAGATCCATGTTCCTCCCCAATACCAGTTCGAGCAGCCATGATTTTTCATCCTTGTTTCCTATTGATATTGTCAACATTCTGCAAAGTCCTATATTGTTGTAAGACATAGATTCTAAAGGAAACCTTTGCAACATTACTCAAACGAACCCAATTGACATATCGGACAAGCCTAATGTTATTGAGCACGTTCATGTTGGGAAGAACTGCTCCACGATCAATCTGAAGCATATAAGGCACTTTTTAAGGAATTTTGTGATATTTTTTCCTGGTCCTATGAATAGATGTCGGGGATTGACCATTCCATTGTGGTCCACGAGATTAAGACTTATCCCATGGCTAAACCTGTCAGGAAGAAACTTAGGCAATTCCATCCTAGGAAGGCCGCAACTATTAAAGCTGAGATTGAGAAAATTCTGAAAGTTGGTTTTATTTATCCTGTACCTTTGATGGAATGTGTATCGAACATTGTCCCTGTCAATAAAAAGTAGGGTACCATTAGAGTCTGCATCGACTTTAGGGATTTAAATAAAGCTTGTCCCAAAGACAACTTTCCTACCCTGCATATCGATCAAATTATCGACAACTGCGCTGGAAGTGTCATCTTTTCATTCATCGATGGCTTCTCTGGCTACAATCAGATTGAGATATTGCCCTTCGATCGACATAAGACGGTATTCATTTTCCCATGGGGAACCTTTGCATATAAGAAGTTACCTTTTGGCTTGAAAAATGATGGAGCCACATTCTGGTGTGCAATGTCCTATGCATTTCACGACATTAAACATGTTGTTGAACCATACCTTGACGACCTCCCTGCTCATTAACAGTGATGGGAGGACCATCTTGGTCATCCCAGAGACATATTCCTAAGATGTTGTCATTATAATATACGGCTCAATCCACATAATTATGTTTTTTGCATTGAGATGGGACATCTTCCTGGCTTCGTGGTATCCAAAGATGGAATCTAGATCGATCCTTTGAAGATCGCCGCTATCATTAATCTACCAGCCCCAACCAACATCCTTGAACTCCAAATTTTGCAAAGGAAGGAAAACTTTCTCCACCGTTTCATGTGCAATTTCACTGAGAAAACGCACGGTTATATGTGTCTCCTCAAGAAGAACACTCCATTATTCTGGGATGACCAGGCCCAACATGCCTTTGATAATATTAAGCATGCTCTGACTCATTCACCCGTGATACACCCCCCGATTTATTCAAAGGAATTTCTCTTGTATATTGCTGCCTCCGCTACCACCATCACCATGGTTTTAGTGCAGGATAATATCCATGGTTAGGAGCATGTGATTTACTATGCCCGTAAGAATCTTATTGATTCTGAAACCCATTATTCACATGTGGAGAAGCTAGCTTTGGCCATGGTCATTGTTGTGCAAAAATTTTGTCACTACATTCTACTTCGCACTACCACTGTATTGGTAGACCAGAACCTGTTGTACTACATTTTGACTCATTGGGTACTCGGGGGAAATTACTCTCGTTGGATCGTCATCCTTCAGGAGTTTGATCTTGAGTTTGCTAAGGCTACATCAAAGAAATCCTTGGTTTTTTCCAAGCTTATGTGTGAACTTCCTTGTGCTACCATGGAATCTGAGCCCAACGATTCATTTCCAGATGAATTCCTATTCCTAATTAGCACTATTGATCCTTGGTATGGAGATTTGTTGATTTATCTCCAGACCCAACATTTTCAGCCGCATCTCTCTTGCAATGATCATCGCCGTATCTATCACCACGTGAAGTACTATCTTATCTTGAATGATACCTTGTATAGACATGGGATTGATTCCATTCTCCGGCGATGCCTCACTCATGAGGAGGATGAACACATGATGAATGATTGCCACTCTGGAGAATGTGGCGGTCATTTATCTGGGATGGCTACAGCTCAGAAAATCCTTCACGCTGGCTATTTCTAGCCTTTTGTCTTCAAATACTGTCATGAGGCTATTAAGAAATGCCCACCTTGCCAACATTTTTATCCCAAAAAGCGCACCCATCCTGCTCCGGTTCACCTCGTCATTGTCATTGGCCCTTTTTCCAAATGGGGGATTGAATTCATGTAGTGTAAGCCTACCTTAGTCAAGGGGCATGGTTACATCATCCTAGCCATGGATTATTTCACAAAATGGGTTGAGGCCATGCCTACATATGCAGAAGATGGTAAGACTGTCGCTCTCTTCTTGTTCAATCATATCATAGCTAGATTTGGAGTTCTGTAGTCCATCGTCACTGATCACGGATCTCATTTCTGTAATCAAATGATGGAAGAATTGAGTGCTAAGCTAGGTTTTCACCATGAAAACTCTACGTCGTATTATCCGCAAGCTAATGGTTAGGTAGAGGCCATTAACAAGGTTTTGAAAACTATGCTTCGTCGGATGGTTGGAGATCATAAATCCAATTGGCATCTCGTTCTTTTTTTTTCTCTTTGGGCTTATCGGACTTCCATGAAAACAACTACTGGTTTCATGTCATTCCAACTTGTCTATGGACTTCAAGCTGTCTTGCCGATCCAATGTCAGATTCCATCTTTAAAACTTTTCGTCGAACTCCTCCTAGACACTTCCATAGAGGAAGCGAGATTTTTGTACTTAAATAACCTTGATGAGACTCATAGAGATGTTTCCTTGGCTAATGAGGCACATAAGAAATGCGTCAAGGCACAATACGATAAATCTGTCCAGCCTCGTGTTTTCAACGAGGGTGACCTAGTTTTGACTTATGACCAGAGATATGACAAGCTAGGGAAGGGTAAGTTCGAGTCCATGTGGTATGTACCTTTCATTATTTCCAAGGTGTTAGAGAAAGTATACTATGAGTTAGTTGATTATGATGGAATCTCTTTGGGGCAACCTCGCAATGGGTTGTACCTGAAAAGGTACTATGCCTAGGTTTTCTTGGATGGTATCTTGTATATATGTATATTGATTTACTTTCAGTGTGCTTTTAGTATTTTCAAGATGGTTTTGAGTTTTAGTGCCAGCGTATGTTTTAACCATGTTTTGGTCATGCAGATGGATTTCTACAGCTTCGCTGATGGTGTTTTCCGCCACACCTTGAATCTAGCCTCGGCTACTTGGGTTCTCTATTCTCTAGCTGAAAATTTGGTTAGTTAAGGAGCGGTTTGCTTAGGTCTTGCTACTAATAACATCGGCGAGTATGAAACAGTCATCGGTTTTCTAACTGAAGTAGCCTCCCAGGATGTCCGTGATCTAGTAGCTTTGATGGACTCTCAGCTCATGGTTTGTCATTAAACCATGTCTACACCATTAGGAACCCGATGCTCCTCTGCCTATTCTGGAGGGCACATTTGTTAGAAATATCATTTGGAACCATTACCTATAGGAATATACACATGGAACATAATGCAGTTGCTGATTCATTGGCTAATTACATCCTAGATTGGCATATTGTGCATTCATGATGTTAAATCAAACATGGTACATTGTAAATAAACATTTAAAGACACATAGAACTCATAGAAAATGCATTTATCGATTTGAGACATATAAACACCATGTAAAAGTCTGTATATATATATATATATATATATATATATATATATATATATATATACACACAATTTTTTTTTACAAAAATAGGTCCCGAGACCTCATCTGAAGCACGTAGGCTTTCAAGAAAAATCATCATACAAAAAATCCTGAAGCTATCAGCTTTCAATAGACATGTCTCATCCACTAATGGTGCTCGTGAGAGCACATCACTGCTTGAGCCACCCTACATAGTAGCCTACTGAATCGGCCTAGTACTCTCGCCGTAGATCTCTAATATCTAGTTGGGAGGTCATCTATATCAGCATCTAGGATGTCCAGAGTCAACCTCTCTAGGTTCTCCTCCAGCTCCCCATTGATATCATCACCCTGTGGCACAAAGCGAGCTCCAGATTGCCTATCTAAGTTCCAACATCTGCATGAAGACAAACATGTCTTGTCACTTATCATAAAAAATATAAAACATAAAAAACATAAAAACATTTTCCACTATTAGGGTTTCTTGCTTCTTACCAATGTCACCCCACTGCCCTCTAAGTGGGAGTGGTAGGTCAGGATCACCAAACTTCACTTTGCCCCTATCCACTCCTGTGCGAGCCATGACCTGGACCCACCTCAGCATACGGGGGTCCCATGCTCTCAGACTCCGTTAAGTCACCTGGGGCCTCATCTATGGGACCTGCTCAAAGGATAAGTAAGCTAAGATGGAACCAAAGCTGAACTACTTCATCTCTCCCTACCGACATTTAGTCAACTGATCCTTGAAGATTGGAAGCAATGCTTCTACCTAGTTAAACACCGTAGGTGCTATAGCCTCTAGGGCATACAACATATGTGCCCTGGAAGCTTGATGCACACCCTGGCTCCCTGCCACCCTCTACATGGTGAAAAGAACAATCCATAGAGCCCTGTTTGTCACTACCCTAATGGGGATTTTCTTCCCTGATGTACCTGTACCTGGTACACAGTGCCAATCTATGAGCTCTCTGGTGGTAATGTCCTCGCCATAGGAACCTGTTAGTGAGATGGGGGCACCGTGTCTCAATAGGCCAGTTAGGAAGTAGATATCCTCTACCTCCACTGTAAGTATGATATCCTCTACCTCCACTGTAAGTATGTGTGCCCCCACCTTGAAATACTGCTGTTCTACATTCCACATTCTCAGTATGTGTTCCAATATTCTCTCGTGGGACACCATGCTTGGTGTCCAAAAAAACTTTAAAAGCCCATAGTCTCGGATTGCGGCAATGCAAACCAGATTCCTTTCAGCAACAACATCCTCATCATCATGTGTTCTTTCCTTCCATATCACCATATTTTGGACACCTAAACCTGCCAAAAACAACAATGGTATACATTAATATCATCCTTGAGTCATTGCAAATCGAAAGAATGAGTGAATTTTTCCCATATCATTTATTTAAATTCTCCACGGTCGGCACCGCCTGTGCCCCATTGGAGATAGGTGGTGACACCACCTGTCCACTGTATTCTTGGTGTAGTTCTCGGGTGGTACCACCTATCTCGTAAGGGGTAGCCATGGTGCCCACATATTGGATTTTAGGGCTTGTCAAATAGGCCCGAAACCCCACCAAATCCCAAAATAGAAGATATTAAATGAAATATAAGGTTCTTAGCTATTACCTGCAACTAACGAGACTGAAAATGGACGATGGGAACTCCCGGTATCAGCTGTGGAAGATCTGGCTAGAAAATGCTCCAAGTGCTCTCTGCTGGAGGTAAATAGTGAAATGTTTGGATTTTTTACTATTTACTTGCCTTATATAGACATTTTTTTGGGTCTGACTTACTATAGTTTTGATATTACATCATGTTCTGGTCAAAATCTATTTGTCATAATCCCTTAATGTTGATTTTGAATGCATTTAAAACTTGTTTATGAGTCGTCTGTAGGTTGACTTTAGTAAGAAGCTTTGGAAAGGTTGTTTATGGATTTTTCGTACTTTCACAAAACAGAAAAGCTCATTCAGTGTTTATTATGACACTTTGTCATGCTCTTAAAAATCTAGTATCAAAGTTCCGAGTCCAGTTCAAGTTTCTTTTCAGGCTCGTAAAATACGACATTGTGTAAAGAAGCATAATGGAGTTCTCTTTTCACCTCTTTTTTAGGCTCCTTAAATACAAAAAATTCGTCGAGTCCGTTTCTGATTCTTTCCAGGCTCGTAAAACATTATTTTGTGTAAAGGAACCTCATGGAGTTCTCTTTAAACTCTTTTTAGGCTCCCTAAATATGAAAATATTGTCGAGCGATCCTGTCTTCTTCATGCTCGTTAAAGTATTTGAAGAGTCGTCCGTCTAACGGTAGGTTATCTCTTTCTCGGTTCATATAGGATTATTTACGAGAAAGGAACACTCCAGCCAATCATGACTAGAAGAGTTCTCTAAGGTATGATTTTATACTTTTTCAGGCCTTAGAGACTAAATCATACGAAAAAGGACCCCCATGGAGTTTTCTTCTGTATTCGTTCAGACTCTCTAAACATGAACGATACCAAGTTTTATTTCAGTGGACTTATTAAAATTAAACATTGAGAGACCCATTTTGGGAACAAACCCATCCTCTCGCAGGTTCATAAAACATATGAGACTGGACTTGTCTTCTGATAAGCTATATCAAGTGTTTGTTACCCTCTTTGAACTCATAAAACCGAAAAGAGGCACTCATCCATCACGATGGGGAAAATGGGAAGGGAATCATTTTGCAAATAATGGCAGTTGTTTGTCGTTACCTTTGAACATGGCACTTCTCTACATAATCATGTCAGTAAATTGGGTATTCAGTTGATCTCCATGATGATCCAATTTCATTATTCATGCCAATCCTTTGAGTCTTTCAAAAGAATGCATTGTCCACTGTCGCATTGTGTATCTGTCCTATCTAGTCATGCTGCCAAGTCATTTTGTCATGTCGCCCGATGTTCAAAGGGGATATGAAGAAGTTTTACCTCTACAGTCTACACATTCTTTGTGTCAGTATCTTTAAGTCAGTCATATGGTTACTACATTCACATCATTCCAGCACTATGTTCCAAGTTTTGTCTCATTGATGTGGGACTCATCATGGCCCTCCTTCGATGAGACTATTCCCTTCGACATCAGCTCATCATCCGGGAAATGGTATTAGAAACAATATTTAGTACCTTGAGATTTGTATGCCTTAATGATAGATTCTATCGCTCTCGACATAGGTTCACATCATTGACCTTTGATCGATATAATCGACTGGGTGTTCGACATCGGGACATCTATTCGCACTCAGTAGATTGTACTAGGGTAACTTGGGAATCATTGACATTAATGGTGATCTCCCTCGCACTTGTTAACGGTTCACATCATTGGCCGGTAATCAAGTGGTTTCTACCATGTTTGACTTTAGATAATTGTAATCACATGGATAGAATCATACTTTATGAAAGACGAGATGAAGACCTTGGGCATTTGTTTAAAAGCGCTCATTGATTTTTCCCCAGGTTGCGATGGAGTTTTGTATATCTAGCATGGATCCACATTTGTATGGTTGTGGCTATGCTCAAATTTGTGTCTGTATGACATAGATCTATGTTGTATGTCTTGTAGCTATGTCCAATTTTGAGTCCTCTATCACATGGATCTATGGTATATTCTAGTAGCCATGCTTGTTTATTCCACTCATGGATCTGCCTTGTATTGGTTTGCAGCTATGAGTTTGGTTACTTGTGTCTATGAGTCAACATACTGATGTACTACAGATGCCTACTTGACTTCATACTCTGATCGATCCGACAGTTTCATCTCCTGGCGACAAATTGTTCTCAAAGCTCTTGTTTATCGTATCACTCTAAGACTCATTCTTTGGGGGACATCCCGTTATACCAAAATCCTATCACCATCATCTGATAAGACATTTGACATACCTACTTGCCCTAAATCCCAGCTTCTGGAGTGGAAACTAAATGTTTTTTTTTATCAACCTGTTATACAAATTCCCAGCAATGCACATGCCCCTTTATCCAGGAGCGGTACCCCTACTCGCACCGCCTTTCATCGATTGTCCACAAGTGGTGCCACCGCACATTGCCCTTGGTCCATAGGCGGTTATTACTAGAATCACTCTGTCATAGAAGGAGAAGCATGGTGCCCTGGGTAAAAAGGGAAAAAGAGAAGTTTCTCGAGGCTTCTAGATGATAAGACTCGTGTACTTCCTTATCCCTACTGTTGTGGGTTGGTTGAGCTTGAGATCCCTCATCCTAAGATCTTAGAGGCCACCTCACCCACTAATTTCTCAACCATCTCTATCCATTAAAGCCCTATAAATATGAGCTCATAGCCATGGTTGAGGGGGGAACATGGAAGGTATTGTTATGTTGTTGGATTGATTCTTGGCCCAACATCATTTGGAGAGAGCATAGAGATCTAGAGTTGGATCTTTTGGGGATGAAGAGCTAGTTTCATGGAGATGCATGTCAACACTAAGGCTTGGTTGTAAACTTCTTCATTATTCTAATGCAAGTTGATTTTTTGTCCCATATATATTGTTGATGTTTGATTTCAGATATATATTGCTAGATTCCTTAGTCACTCGCATAGATTAGTAGATCATATTCTGGTTGCTTTGATTCATTTCGTGTTGAGCTTGATTGTAGGTACACAGGTGGACTATCAAAGCCTTGTATTCCAGATATCTACAGCATCTAGGGAGATTTATCATCCTCTGTGATCTATTTTTTCTGGATATGAACCATTCAGAACAGTGGAACACCTTGCTGTCCGCAGGAGGTGAAATATTCCAGCTAACAACAAATCCATAAACAAACTGGAGATGTTATTTATTCTGATTTGTTACATGCAATTGTGAAAATTACTAAATTACAGTCTCTTGTAGATAATATGGAAGTTCAATTGAAGCATGAGAAGGTTGAAAATAAAGCAAATTTGATTCAAATTAAAAAGTTACAGGGAGATATTATAAGCTTAGGGACCTAACCAAGTAATATGCAAGCAACCAAGAAGCTTCTAGAGGAGAAGGATAATACCATTCAAGTGTTTAAAAAGAAGCTTAAAGTCCCTAATGATGAACATGTTCAATCTTCAGAATTGTTTGCATTTCAAGAAGAAAAAGAGAAAGTCTATCAGGAAATGATGGATTATAAAGGAAAATCATTAAAGCTCTGAGAGGAGAAAAACAAGTGGGAGGTAGAAAGGGCTAAATGGATAGCTCAGATTACAAAGTTGAAAAAAGATCAAAATGATGAAAAAGAGGTTATGGAAGAACTGATGAATCAACCCTTTGTTGATATTGATTTACCCCTTGTAAATGTTGAAAGACCATTAAATGAATTTTCTGCAGATGCTTTATTAGTTCCTATGTCTCAGGTGGGCTTGAAAGAAGTGGAGATTAAAGAATTGAAAGATAATAATGAAAAGATCAAATCAGAATTGGCTAAGAGCATTGAAGAGAAGAATAAAGCGTGTAATGATAAAAACCAATTACAGAAAAAATTCAATGAATTAAAAGAAAGAGATACAGGAAGAGCTCCTTTACAAGGAGCTAAACATTTGATTTGGGATACTTTGTCTGTGAAAACCACTAATTTCAGGCATTTAAATTGTATTGATGATAAAAGCGTGCTGGTAAATTTGGCTACTCAAATATTGAAATTGGACAATGAAACTATGGAAAAGAAGCCTTTGAATACTGCTCACAATGCTATGAATTTCTTGAATTATTTAACATATCAAAATTTGCAGGACATTGAGATCAAATATAGGGTAGCAATTGTGTTATGGGTGAAGAATTTTATCAATAAACATCAAATCATGAAAGTGGTGTAGGATAAGGCGAATAAAATTTCTTCTTAAATAAAGGATTTCAGGACTACTTTTAAACATTTATTTGATGATGGTATCCCTTCTTTTTTGGATGATGAAGGATGGTTGTTTTCCTGGGAACAATATCACAGCTTATTGGTACAAAATCACATAGATCATTCCAAATTTCAAGATTTAGTCAAAGGGTTAATAGGAAAGGTTATTGTTGAAAAGTTGACAGAAGACTTTGCGATATTGGATAGTTTTTAATCATTAAAAAAGGATTACCAGCCGTGTCTTATGAAGCTTATGTGGATTTCGAGGTGTCAATAAGAGAGATGACAGAATATGACACTCCAAATGTGGAACAATGGAAGATCGTGGAGAAATTTGGGAATACCAAATACATACTACATTCATGAAGACAGGTGTTGTACTTCGGGAAGTTGTTTGTTCGTGATGCCTTGCAGTTACAGAGTTTACTATAATTAAGCAATCTGTTATTTCAATCAAAGCATGTAATTATTATTCCTAGTTATTAGGGATATGGTTACAAAAAACTTATGATTAACAGATTAGTTGGTTATTGATCTTCTTGAGAAAAAACTATTTTTGTATATATTTAAATTTTTTTGATGTATTGGGGGTTGGAACCCATAAGTTTGGACTGATGTTTTTGTGAGAACTTATATTTTGAATGAAATTACAGAGTTGAATGCTAGCTGATATTCAATTCATGTGTCGTTTATGTTACAGTCTGTTCCTTCTTATCTTGTGAATGTTTTCTAAGTGTTTACCTTCCATTCTGTTTTATTTCATATCTAAACGTAGTGTTTAATAGTTTCAGAATTCATACATGTTATGCTTTGACTATTGTTTTAGATATTCACAAACATTTAATCTAAAGTTGATATGGAATTCATCTTGTGATGCTCTATATTGATGGACTGTTCATGTTTCTCTCCTATCTCCTGAAAATCAATGAATGACTGTAACTAAATGATTATCTTGCCTTTGTTGAAATTCTGTGTATGAAGCTTTGTATTATCTTTATCTATTTTGACTCTATTTACCAATGGTTATATGTGTTGTTTCAACCATCCACATAACTTAAATTGTCGACTCCAATATCTGGCCTTGTTAAATTTATATATGAGAGATCCCTTTCTGGAAAGAAAAGCCAGTTTATTTCTTAAAGTGGTTTTTGTTGTTACCTTGAGATTTCCTTTCACAACCTTAGGTATATTTTGAGTGATAATATGTGGTAAAATCAGCTATAACAGATGCCCCCTAATGTGTGAGGTCAGAGGAGTAACATGATGGCCAAAATACATTTTAAAATCCATCCCAAAAGTGGAGTGATGAAGAACCAAGTGGAAGAACCAACCATCCATCAATATAGTACAATAATCAATCCCTGCATGTTATTGCAAGTACATAGAGCAGTCCCGGATACATAAGAGTACAATGGCCATGACTAGGCATGATATACAAAATGTGACATGTGTGGTCATCGCCACATACAATATATAATAGATCAAAATCTCCATGATGAATATATACAATGGATTAAGATCTCCATAGAAGCTGAAGATACATAATTGATCAAGATCACCATAATGGATAAAGATATATGACACACACTGGAATAAAATCATGAGAGCCAAAATATCATGAACATTGGCATGATCAAGGAGGTAGCACATGTGGAATTCCACCAAGATGGAAAGTATTCTACACAAACCGCTATGAGTACATGTCCTACCATGAGAATAGAGGTGTCAAGGTCGAACATAGTAGTGCATCATCTGATTACTGGTCATTGATGTATACCGTTAACAGATGTGAGATCACCCATCGATAATGAAAATGGGAATCAAGGTACTAGAGTGCAATCTAACAAGTGTGAATAGATGTGCTAAGGTCAAACACTTGGAAAAATCCATCGATCAAGGGACATTTATGTATTCCCAAAACTGTCGATGGCAAGAGAACCTACCACTGATGACTGTAAGTCTCAAGGCACTCAAATTACTCTAGATTCCTATCCCAGAATAAATGATATGAAGTCGATGGGATGGAATCCCTTGGAAGGAGGGCATTAAGGCATCCCCCATCAACTAACATGAGGTACTCAAAAACACTGTATAATGTGGAAGAAATCGAAAAAGATATGCATGAACCAGTAACAATACCGGGAATGGTTGACATGCAAAGTCAAGACAAGAAAGGAATGACTAACTCAGGATTCAACTTCCTTTGAACAAGAGCATAAAGGAAAAAGGTGATTAAAGATAGGAAGCATGGACTCGATATGCAAACTAGGACATCTCTGTGACAAAGGAGGCATCAATAGAAGCTCCATAGGGATTGGAAGCTTAACCAATCAGTGGAGATAAACTCAGAGTAACAAGTATAGCTCCTAAAGTCAAACTAATAACCCAATCAACGGATGTGATATACAGTGCTCTATTTGAAGGCGACACAACTCTACTACTTCCAAAGATAACATATTTTCTTGTCTGTCTTTTTGGTTTTTTTATTTTTTTTGGACTTTTTTAGATATTTTGAAAAGCTTGAAAAAGAATAAAAGTGCTTTATAGTTACAAATATAGGAGGAGACGAGTGTCAGGGGACAAGAAAACTAGTTCCAAGCAACAAAACATACCTATGCTCAATGCAAGGAAACATGTGCAGGATAATGACACTCAGGGGAAGGTCCCCTCCCAGTAAAAAATGGAGAATCAAGTTGCAAAGGATATGTAAAAAGGATCGACTTGGCTAGACATGAGACAAGGTTGGGCTATATGGCTAATAATCAAAGTTAGGAAATTTGGCATAAGGCTCAATAAGGCAAGCAAAACTCATGATAATGCAATTACAACTTGGCATATACAAGGGAGTCGTGAGGCAATGGCCAGCATAAATTTCAAGAGGAGTATGAAGCTATTGCTCAAAGTCATGGAGATACTATACAAAGGACTCCCACACCCTAAAGGAGAAATGTCGGCATGGGAACCAAATGCAATACAAGATCTAACAAGGGTACCCATGTATGGGAAAGCTCTGCCATTCACATAATGTCACTTATAAAAGTAGAAAGAAGGTTCTGTGACAAGATGGAATGGGTTCGTACCTAGGGTTAATATGAAATGGTCATAAAGTTATGCAAAATGCAAGCAGATGTGAAATCCTAACCTATATGCCAGTTTAGACATAATACCTGAAATAGGCATGAACGGGTTGAAGACACAGTCAAACTGCACTCAAAACAGGCTCCTACAACATCAAATTAATTCAAATGGTCCAAAACTATAGAAAGTGGGTAAAAATTTCAAAACTTTTCTATAAAATAGTGAAAAATTAAAAATTTTCATACCATTTTGAATTTTTACCCACCATAGTGCATTTGAGTCCATAACTTCAAAAGTGAATTCTAGGACCATCGTCCAGCAGAATCCCTCCACGATTGATCCAGGTAAATTCCCTTGCCACTCTCTTTCATTTCCATGTTAAAATTTTAAATTTCCGTGGTCAAATTAGTTTTTTAGGCCATCCCAACTTGGGCATTTCGGCCCACATGGATATCAGGAATTTGTTCGCATATAGGGTTGGTCATATGTAGAAAATGCCATGAAAACCGCGTACATACGCAGTTGTTTTATAGACAGTCGTGTATACGGCCGTGAACATGGTTTTTATGGGAAAATAATCATCAAAATTTGTGTTTTTTGTGTAGGATGGTACTAGAGTGGAGAGAGAGGGAACATGGTGATGTTGAGGAATCTGTTCAAGCTGACCTCATGGCTCAACAAGCACTACAGGCATGCAGCTTATATAAGTTTTGGTGTCTTGGCAGCTTGAGGGAAAAGCCAAGACTACTCCAGCTACTGATAGATTACTAGGATCTAGAGTCTGAAACCTTTCAGATAGATGCGATGTCACTCAGCATTGAGGTTGAGGACATATATTTCATCACATGTTTGTCCCAATGAGGGGAGGTGGTGAACCTCCATTCTCATGGGCCAGGAGGCGGGCTGACTATAGAGGACTACATAGTTGTGTACTACCTTCCCAATATAGAGAAGGCTGGAGTCAAATCCTGACAAACATGATTTAGATTTTGGGGACAAAAGCCATACTATTGGCATTAGGCAGGATCGTAGGTTTAGCATCACTCCACCAGGCCTCACGGCCCAGATGTTCTATGCAGTAGAGTGTATGTGACCCATGATATATGACTGGAGTACTACGCTGCTGAGAAACATGAAACAATAGCTCAGTGATTGCAAGATCGGTAGGGTGCAGAACTTTGAGTTTGGCATCATATTGAGCACATTCTTTTTGGAGTGGGTTCTAGGGCTAAGCCCTAGATTAGACATTGCTCCACATGGAGTCTGGGATCCTACTCAGCGACGTTGGGCTAATTTCATGCGTATACTGAGAGGTGGAAGGGTGGCTAACCCCTACCCAACAAAGTACTTTCCATGGTGGAAGAGACATCTCATCGCCATAGATGACTATCCCTATGCAGGGATTGACTTCCGTGGTGACCCAAACATGCCCCTACCACCAGGAGCGGCTTATGGAGACATAGGTAACGAATCCCAAACCCACTTTTAATTTTTGAATTATTTAATTTTTTGTTTTTTTATATATGAAATCAAAAGACATGTTTTTGGTGTGACGACACATAGTGACACTCTGTCATGTATATGCAGATGTAGGACCACAATGGCCAGATGGCTTTCCTCGTCATCGACGGAGGGGAAGAGGTGATGAGATCATGGGTGTAGATGCAAAGCGGATGCTCCAGAGCATTCACACAAACGTTTTTTGATTGACACAAAGAGTACCCATGGCGCAAGTCGAGGACTTTCCTGAGGCCATGCAGCACCAGGTGGTTGGAGTACCATGAGCATGGGTTCGATTGTTTCACTGGCTAGCTAGAGCCGTGGTGTGCTACCATGATCAGCACCCTCCTCCACCTTAGTCTTAGAGACTTGGGTTTATATTTTTTGTATGACCGTGTAGTATATTTTGGTGGCTTGGAAGCCCCAATTTTGTATATGACACTTATGTATTATGATGTCACCTTTTTTTAACTTAATGAAAAATATTTATGATGATCGATTATTATTCTATTTACATGTGTGAAATGTGTTTGTGAAATGCTTATGGTCTATGAAACAAATGCAAATCTAACACATATTTAACATATGAATCCACAACTTGATTAAAATTTATTGGAACATGAATGTATGTTATACTCTCAAATTGTCATTCTAGCAATCTAACATGTAAGAATATTTGTAATAATGTCGTATCCCTAATACGATACAAGCTATTAAGTTGTGAAACCACTAACTGCGAATCAAGACATACCTCAAGAGAATGAACACCATGTGAAATGGCATCACACAATAACTCAATAATGGCACTATATTCACCAACATTGTTTGATGAAGGTCGTAAACATATGCATCCTAAAGACAATACTTGAACCGTAGGAGTATAGATCACCCAAGCAACCAAAGCTGAGTTTTGAGTGTGGCAGCTAGCACCATCAGTGAATCCTATGTAAATGGAAGACTCCATCGACATCTTCCATAACAAACAAAAGATAATCAACAAACTCGATCACCATAAGAAAACCTAACTATGCAATGCAAACCTATACATTAATATACAAAAATCATCCCTGGTTGAAGATCATGCATTGTATTTTTTGAGATAGATCCCATTTCTAGGCTCCTCCAAGGCTGTCCCTTCATAACCAACCAACTCATAGGCGCCTTTCTCTAAGACACACTTAACCAAGTAAGGACCATGCCACATCGGATTAAAATTTCCTTCCCCCAAGGGTTCCTTAGCTTGATCCCACAAAAGTACCAAGTCAGCTTCACTAAACCTCCTAGGACGGACATACTTATCATATTGGACCTTAACATTACACTTGTTAACCTCAAGAGCCACTAAGGAATCTCGGTGCTGCTCTAAGTGGATCAAACGCTCTTCTAATGCAAAAGTCTCTAGTAAAAGCTCCACAACTAGCTTCAAAGAAGGGATTTCACATTCAACTGATAATACTGATTCCACCCCATGCACAAGCTCATAGGGAGAAAAACCGATGGTAGTCTTGAATGCAGTTCTATAGGCCCACAAAGCAGGATACAACATGATATGCCAATTATTCTTGCTATGTGTGATGATTTATTGGAGAATGGACTTAAGTGATGTGTTCACTGCTTCAACCTATCCATTCACTTGAGAGTAATAAGAAGAGGAATGCTCTTTCTTATATCCTAACTTGGAAGCCAACTCTTCCATAATTTTTTTATGAAATTTCCTGCCATGGTCATTGATAAGCTCTCTCAGAATGCCAAAACCAGAATTTGGTTAAATATGAAATGTGCAGCTATCTCACGGTCGGATTTAACTGTGGGCATAGCATCTGCCAATTTCATGAAGTAATCGGTAACCACAATAATATGATGGTTCCCCCCAGCGGAAGCTGGGTTGCAATCCATAAAATCAAGCCCCCACTTGGTGAAGGAACCAGCGGTGACAATAGGATGCAAAGGGGTGGGACACGAGTGCATATTATGTGCAAACACCTGGTAAGGGTGGCACTTATTGACCGCATTAATGCAATCTTTAAATATGGAGAACCAAAAATAGCTTGCTCTTAAGATTTTTTGGGATGTAGAAATCCCAAATAAATGACCACCACATGCCCCTCCGTGGAAATTATTAAGCATGACCTCAGCCTCATCATGAGTTAAACAATGATGTAAAATGGAGTCGACCCCATGGCGGTAAAAAGTATCATCCACTATGAGGTAGTTCTTTGCTACATGACATAGTCATTGTCACTCATCCCGTGAGAGGTGAGTAGGGACCTTGAATGTTTGCAAATACATGATAATATCCCCGTACCAAGGGTCCATAGTTGATATGAGGAATGTATGCTCATCGAAAAAAGAATCCTCATAAACCTCCTCTTCATCCAAATTTGGGAAATATGATATGAGCTCAGCAAAGATTAACGATTTCTTTGATTTCACTGAAACGAACTCAAGATCAAACTCTTGCAAAATCACAATCCATTTATTATACTTTGCCCCAATCATCCTTCTAGTGATAATGAAATGAAATGGATTGATATGAGCTACAACCAAAGTTTGGAGAAGAATAATGTAATGTCTCAAATGCTAAACCACATGAATGGTGGCTAAGGATAGCTTCTCCACATGGGAATAATGAAGTTCCGCATCAATAAGGTTTTGGCTCAAATAGTATATGACATGATCATGGATCTTGTCATCCTCTTGAACCAATACCATACCAACTATCTCCTGAGACACAGCCACATAAATAAAAAAGTCATGTCTATCATCTGGTGGAATAAGCATGGGGGCCGTTGCTAAGGCTTTCTTAAGAGTGTCGAAAGACTCCTAGGCTCACTCATCCCAGTAAAAAGGAGTGTCCCTCTTCAACAAACGCATGAAGCCTTTAGTCAAGTTGGAAAAATTGACCACGAACCTTCACAAGAAATTCACCATACCTTGTAAACACTGAATGTGTCAAATGTTATGCAAGGGAGACAATCAAAGTATTGACTCAACCTTCAAGGGATTGACTCTAATATGCTCCCTGAATACGATGAATCCTAGTAAACGACCAACTTTTAGGCAAAATATGCACTTATGAGGATTTAAACGAACTTGATAATGACGACATATTTTGAACACTAATCGCACATGGTAAGGATGACGCACTCTCAAATGAGAGTGAGCAGCTAGATCATCCAAATACACTTCAATAATATTTTTAAGATCATGAAAGATCAAGGTCATGGCCCGCTAAAATGTAGCTCCGGCGTTTTTAAGGCCGAAGGGCATCTTTCGATATGCAAAAGTTCCCCAAGGAGAAATAAATGTAGTGTTGTGTTGATCCTCGGGTTTAATTTGTATATAATTATATCTAGAAAATCCATCCATAAAATAAAATACCTCACATCCCGCACACTCATCCAAAATTTGATCAATAAATGGTGTAGGGAAATTGTCTTTAGGACAGGCTCGATTTAAATCATGGAAATCAATGCATATTTAGATCACTCCCTGCTTCTTATCCACCAGAACGGGATTTGAAACCCACTCCATCAAGGGAATGGGATAGATAAAACTAGCTTTGAGCAGTTTCTCTATCTCTGCTTTAATGGCGGGCGCTTTCCTAGGATTCACAACATGCAAACTTTGTCGAACCAATTTTGCATCTGGATAGGTCTTGATTTTGTATTCGACAATACGGGGGTCTATACCTGGAACTTCTTCATATGAACAAGTGAAAAAATCACGAAACTCCTTAAACAACTTGGTATACTCTTTAATCTCATCATGGGAATAGTCTACCCCATTGTAAACGTTCTCAATCTTACCACGATCACGAGAAATGTTGATAGGAATCATTTGTGATGGGTTAGCCATGTTCCCGTTAGCAATTTGATTAGGAGAGCTTAATGGGATCATGGGGTTACCAAATTTCTCGCTTAGAATCACCCTAAATTCATCACACTCTAAACGATAAATATTAGGAAGGAAATACAATCTATGGTGTAACTCTTCCCAAGGTTGTTCAATCCCAAACATGGCCTCAAGAATAGCTTCATCTGATAGAAAAACATCATCAAGGAAGTCTTGAGAGTGGTATGAATTTACTGCCCATGCAGGTAGCACATAAGGGTCCTCTTCCTCCATCCACAAAGAGGAAGGATTAGGCTCAACAAAATGATCAATATTCGCTTCATACGCCACCATTGTTGCAAGAAAAAACATGTCTGTCTCAACAGGCATACTCGAAGTACTCAGTGAACGAAGAATCCAAGGATCCTCCATATGAGCGTGAGAAAGGATACCAAATTTGAGGAGGATGAATCCCCACCAAGACTATACCCAATCATAAGAATGGGTGCAAGAAAACTAAAGGTTCCCATGAGAGAAGGATACATGCCCACACCCACATTCTCAATTATTGACTGAGAATGATTGATAATCGGGATAGAAGCTCCTGATGATGCTTTTACACTCAGATTGTAGAAATAATTTTGATCAATAGTAATGATCTTCCCATTCAACAGAAAGAAAACCACTTGGAATAGGGAAGAGGCTACAGCTTGCATATTGTACATACATCTCCTACCCAGCAAAATATTGTAGTCAAGGGGCACATCAACCACCTCAACCTCAATCGCAACAATCTTTCCTCCCAATTGGACCTCTAGAGAAGGAAGTATATCGTGCGGCTGAAATGACCTTCCATCGAAAGTAGTCAACATGTTGGTAGACTAAGACAACGTGGGAGAACCTAAGCCCTTCCAACAAGCCAAAGACATCATGGAAGCGGCAGCACCTTCATCAATAATAGTACGCATGATGGTGTTTTTGAGACACTCTACATGAATCAAAAGAGACACGTAGTAAGGAAAGCGAGGCCGGATTCCATGATTTTCAAATTTGATCATGGAAGAAGAGCTATCGTCACTAACCCCAAGAGAAGAAAACAAGGCCTTTCTCTGTGAAATACAAGTCTAAAGAACTTCTAATGCAGACATCGCACAAGGATTCTGGCCCAAATCCTTGACAATTGAATAGTTTTGGGCGGCTTGAGCATTAGGATTGTGCCTCGAGCGCTTCAAGACTCCCTTAGGAATGCGAGTTGGAGCTTCAGGCTTATATGTTGTCTTTTCAATTCGTAAAGAGCTCTCAAGTGGAGCAAGTTCTTTCCCAAGGTCAGATTGTGACTAACCATAGTCTTTTTCACACGTCACAACATTTGTAGCATTCACCATGTTGATGCAACTGTGACCACTAGCGGCCTTTGGCAGGTTTTGAGTTCCACCATACGCACAACCAGGATCAACGGTCCTCAATTTCATATTTTGATTATTAGGTAAATGATTAGTAAACACAACTGGGCCCTGTTCTATGAACTTTGAGGCATCCTCCATATGAGGGCAGAAGTGAGTGAGGTGATCTTCCTTACACAACTTTCAAGGAAGCTTCACCTTACGATTAGGCTGCTTTTCCCCCCAGCATTGTTTGTGTTCTTGTCATTATTATTACCATATTCATTTTTATTCCCACCCTTATGATTATTTTTTCCTTTCTTTTTATTCCTTCAAGGCTGATGGTTTCCTTTCGAGTTCGACGTTTGCACTGAAAGTACACTCGTCGATTGGGTAGGATGAGACAAAGTCATGGCTTGTCCTGATGCAGGTTGGTTAAGTGATATTTGGCTCACTTGTTTCATAATCAAGTCTATAGGTTTGGTACTTGTGGAGCCAACAATACCATCAGCATGTGGCCCAGGTTTAATCTTGGGGTCAAAATTGGATCTTGGAGCATTCGGGATAATCTCATACAAGAGTCCAGACTGAGCATAGATCAAATCCAAATCTTGAGCCCTAAAAACAACTTGGTCCTCATTTTGAACTTCGAATGTGGAAACATCCTTCGTGATATAAGGTAACAATGACTTGAGGAACCACTCTAGAAGAAACTTTGGAGGTATAAAGGCTTTAATTAATCATTTCCATCTATGCCACTCTTGAATATGATCCAAAATATGTGTGGCTTTGTCTTGTTGGAAGGTCGACAAGAGTTCGGTATCGACGTCGTAACATACGGGTAGCTGGGAATGATTAAGAAAAGTCATGGAAAGGCCATCAAATGTAGTATAGGTCCCCCCCAATAACTCTATATACCATTTCGTTGTAGGACCCATGAGGGTGCATTGAAATTGCCTCAAATGGAAGGAATCATTGATTAAGGAATTAGAAGAGCACCAAACATGGAAGGTTGTAACATGCTCACCAAGATCTTCACCGGCCTTGCCGTCGAACTTGGAAATGTCTGAAGGAAGCTTGGTAGGGACTGTTGGCTAAGCCGGATCATGAGACACAGGATCATTTGTCAATCTCAACAAATCAGGTAGGTTCAAGGTCGCAAGGAAAGGGAGCCTAGGTTGATCTGGTTGATAACACGCTCCCTAATAGGAATGATTCAGATAAGGTTGATTTCAATACACACCATGGCCTTGGCTAGTGGGATAATAACCTCCTCCCATATGACCCGTGAAGTGCTACATGGAAGCATTGTAATGCAGAGTACCTTGAGTATGAGGTGCTACAAAGCCATAGTTAGAAGAGTATGTGGGATGTTGATAGTCATACCCATATGGTTGATATTTTTTTCTATAATATAGTCCATAAGAAGGTCCATGGGAAGCTCCATAGGCTGGACCATGAGATGGTCCATAAGATGGTCCATGAGATGGTTCATAAGATGGTCCATAGGTAGGTATATGGGAAGCTCCATGAGCTGGACCATGAGCTAGACCATGATATGGTCCACGAGATACTCCATGAGATAATATAGAAGTAAGTACATGACCTACTAACACATGAGGAGGCACTTGACCTTGTGATACTACAGTGTTAGTAGACACAGGACGGACATGGCTTACAATCGAAATTTGGCCTGAAGGACCACTAGAGTTAGGAAGAGGATGTGTCAAAAAGGAATTTGAAGGAACAGGTTGAGAAGACGATTGAATATGTGAAGGAATATAGCTTTTACCCCCAATATTCACATGTCTCGGCTTAGGTCCCTGAAGAGGAACACTAGTGCTAGGTATGGGATGTGTGCATGAAGGAACTTCCACTACTAGAGTGGATGGTGCAATGTGACTACTATCACAAAACCTCTCTACATGGAAAGGAATGGAAGTGTCCCTAGGTGTAATACCAGGGTCTCCAACCAGTTTGACATGAGGTACCGGACTGGGATCGGGAATATCATGCATGCCATATCTAATGTGGCCAATTCTGGTGGGTGCATGGTGAGTCTCTTCACCCAGATAGTATAACCAATACCAGGGGTCGAAGCTAGTATAATCAGGAAACTGTGATAAATCATCTTGTGACAATCCAAACCCATAAGGTCCAGACTCAGGTCGAGTTCCATATGTGCTTGAAGGTTCAACTTCCACCACCAGAGGTGAGGAAGGGGGAATCTCTGGGACCTCATACCCATGATGACTCATGGTGAGATCTCTGTGTGAATCAAAGTGATGACTAGTCTGCCTAGACTGTTTGGCTCCCTCTCCTAAGGGAGGAGGAGATGAAGAAGGTGTAAGACCTGCTAAACGACAAGAGTGATCGGGAGCCGCACCTGTATCCACAATGACTCAAGAAAAATAAAGGACTCGATCTATCTATGCAACCCTAAGTAGACTAGCGTGCACAGAGCATACACCTAAGAAAATCTAAATCCCAACAACAAGAAAACCAAGGGTAGGATAAGTGAGCTCTCGAATGGAGAATCAGGTATGTCTCACCTAGGAGAGGCTTGAAACTCCCATACACAACAAGTGAAGGTTTGTAACCAACTATAGTGGCCCTCATCTTCAATGCATATAGTGATTGTGTTGTCCGAACCCTACCAAGCCAGGACACCTACAAAATAACCTCTACAAATACCCCCTTGATAACCTAGGTAAGGAAACTAAGGTCACCTCAATATAACCAATTCTTAGGCAGACATTCACAAGTAGGATCGACTGTATGGGTAGGGTAGAAAATCCTAGATCTTGAAATCACAACTGGTACCCTAGGGATGCACCAGTCAATACCTCAAAGGCCCCCAGATACGAATACAATCCTAGAAATATATTTAGTTCTCACAGAAAGTGATTAGGGGTCATCCCAATCACAATCGCGTGCATTGCCTCATGCTTAAATATTATGTAAGAGGAGTATCCTAAGAAACATTAATTATACCAAGGGTTTCACACTCTCACCTGGACAGACACCTAATTGTTTTGTTGAGTGGTCTTGGAGAATTAAATTACAATGAACTATTTCAAGACCCTAAAACCTAATCTTGTTGATGCACCCTAGAAAACAAAAGAGTGTAATTCATTTTATTAAGCATTGATTTTATTTGGCTGTTATTACTCAAAGGGTAATGGTTGTGCAACTTATGGTTATATGACACAACATGAAGTAAAATGCACACCTAACAATCAATGCAAATGCAATGTGTGGAATAAAAAATAGGGTATGCTTCTACGTGAAGTGGAAATTTTTTCTTCAAATGTAAGTGCAATCATTCCTAAATGAAAATTTGACTATAATTCACCAAGCAAACCTAATCCAAGTACCGTGCCAATGCAAAATTAAAGCAATGCATAACTATGCAAAAAGCAAAATAATTTTATATTTTTGAATTAAATGAGATATGAAAGAAAAAAGATGACTCTACAACCCTCAGACTCTGCAACCACTCACAAAAAGCATCCAAGCAAAGCACCAAGGTAAAAGAGACCTAATGCACTAATCTCAAAACAAAAAAGTAGAAAAGGAATGACAAGAACATTTCTAAGAAATCAAACTAAAAGCAGTCTCTGGTCAAAAACATGGGGTGTATACATACTCCAGAAGCATCCAAGAAGACTTAGCAATCATCCAAACTCACCTAGCAACACTTAATCCTCCCACTAGGGCTCAAAATCAACGCATACGTGACTGTTCTCAGTAAACCAGCGTACATATGCGGGTGTTCAAGGAAAACCCGTGTGTATAAGCGACTATGAAAGCTAAACCCGCGTACAGGAAGAAAAAGGAAGAAAAATAAGGCAAACAGACAAACTGAGACAAAATTCACTCCTTTAGGACCCTACTGTGAAAACATGCCCCTAGATCCGACACAAAAATAGAGAAATCAGAGCATATCAAGTACATTCAATACCAAAAACCCCCAAAGAGAAACAACAAGGAACCTCCCCAGTATGGTCACCAATTCTGTTATGGAGAGAAACTTCCTATGGCTTGGGGTGTACCACAACAGACAGTTAGACATGAGAAATCAATCCCTTCCCAATATGTAAGAGAAACCAAACATCTAACACTAAGGGACCTCAAATAATATCTTGTTCTGGATGGTTGAAGTAGATCCTCATTGAGCTTTTTCCAATCCTGCTTGTGCTAGCAATTTGCTCTCAACAACAACAAACAAGACAAGCATTCTATATAATATGGTGTTAGATATTCTCCAGCATATATAATCAACAATGTATAAGTGATTAAACATATCCATGGATTCAATATTCATTCAAATGCACATCATTGGATAGGAAAATATATTTCTATTAATCATATCAGAGATTACACAAGTGACAACCTCTATCGGCACGTCTATGAATTGGAGAAACCGAGTCCTCCACCTGGGCCTCCACCACCTCAATCTTCCATCTCTCGATAGCAAGCTCACAAGAAAAGGAAAGCTTATGAAGAACACAAAGTTCTCCAAAGGGACAAATGGATGCAGATTCAAGTATATGTAAACTATGGCAACAATGGACTATAGTTTCATTACTATTCAATTCCTCTTTTTTCAATGTATCCAAGGGGTTCCTTATATAGAACTCCAAATGGGTAATGGAGGGTCAAAATCGAGTGATATCGAGGCATATGGAAGGCCAAGAGTCAAGTGGTTGGACACACATTATGGAAAAATCCAAAAATATTTGTATTTATGCCCACATCTCGATGTACACAGGTTTGAGGTCAATCATTGTGTGTACACGCGAGTACGGGATTAAAAGTTGCGTACAACAATAAACAAGTGTTTTTTAGGGATGAAATTGGAAAGATCAAAGTATAATATCACTCCATGGGGTCTAAAGAGTCTGCAGAGGGACATGGAAGGCCATAAACATGTGATCAATCGTGTGTGGTAAAATCAGCTATAACAATTTCTATAGACTTCTTCACACTAATTCTATCTTCCCACAAGCTGTGAATTAGCTTAGTGTTCCAAGCCTTCTTAATTTCCTACAACATCTCTTTATGATTCTCATGAGACTCTTGTTTGAATATTCCTCCAATCCATTTCCATGGGGGTAATAGGTCATGGAATGAACTAGCTGTATTTGGTATTTGAAACAGAAAGCGATCATCTTCTTTGACTTAAAGGTTGGAGTGTTATCAATGATTATTTTCCTGGGAACACCAAACCTGGACAGGATATGCTCCTCCAAAAACTGTATGATCACTATTTCAGTGGCATGTCTTGTAGGTATGGCCTTGATCCATTTTGTGAAGTAATCGATGGTGGTTAGGATCCACATGTGCTTTCCTGAAGAGTGAGGATTAATATTTCTGATATAATATAGCCCCCATTGTAGGAAAGGGGCTTCAACCTGGATTGATTTCAAAGGCAATAACACCAATTTTCTCTTGCCTTAAAAAATATGACATTTATGGCAAGCCGCTACTTTCTTATGGGTGTCAGAGAATATCGTAGGGCAGTATAAATTTTCCCTCATAATTTTGCTTACCATGGTTTTCTAGTAGTGGTGCCCTCCACACTCCCCTACATGGAATTATTCGATGAGTATCTTGGCCTTGTAATCATCCATGAAGTTCAGAAACCCCCCCCCTGGATCTTTCTAATACAACTTGTTGTTCAGGATGCAAAACCTTTTCGCTTTATTCTTGAGGAATCTAACTCTAGTTTTATCCATGCCTTGCAGAGCCTACAAATGTTATAAAACAAAAATGACACCAGCTTACCATGGTGAAAATATAAATTTCTCACCTATTGGGGGAGCAGGCTTCTTCTGAGAATCCTACACTTCAGGCCGACAGCATCACAGTTGGACTAGGCCATAAGTTTAGATAACCCCTAGCCCTTGACCAACTTTGTGGGTTTTATTTCAGGTCATACTCGAGCAAAATTGCTATCCACTTTCCCCTCTTCCCCTCCGTATATGGTTGAGACAAAATGTCCTTTAGCATGCTAGTATGAACGTGGGCTATAATATGGGAATGTATGATGTATACTCTAAAATCCTTTAAGGCCTACACCAGAGAATATGTTTGCTTTTCTAGGATGTTGTACTTCATAGGGGCATCCCTCAAAGTACTGTTGTAGAAGGAGATGGGATGCTCATATCCTTCTTGGTTCTTTTGTAGTAGTACTCCTGCCACTGTGTGTTCGGAGGAAAATGAGAAGATGAGAAAGTATTTGGAGAAATATGGGCTCATGAGAAAAAGTGCCTCGACTATGATCCTGTTTATGCCTTCAAAGGATTGTCTGGACTCAGGAATCCACCTGATTTCTTGGTCCTTCCCTAGCATGTTATTTATATATTTGACTATTTCAGCAAATGCATCTATAAACCTTTTGAGGAAATTTACCTTTCCTAGGAATGATTGAACTTTTTCCTTGCTCCAAGGGAGCTTGATATTGCTAATTGCCTCAACCATCTTAGGATCTATTCCAATTCCTTCCTGAGAGATTATGTGCCCCAGCAAATTCCCTTCCTTCATATAAAATAATGACTTCTTAGGATTCGGGTAGATGCCAAACTTCCTCCATTTCTTGAATTTTTTCAATAGGTGGGCGACTTGTTATTCATCAGACTTAGAGAAAAAAATGATGTCATCTAAATAGATGACCAGGATTTTTTCCTTTTCATTGGAAGGTTGCACCCATGTTCATTAGTACAAATTGAATTTTAGCATACATGAAGGTTCCCCAAGGAGTGGTGAATTTCTTCTTCTCTTGGTCATATGGATGAACCGCAATCTGGTTGTAACCTAAAAAACCATCCAGCATGAAGATCCTCTGTGAACCCACTACCCTTTGTAAGATATGTTCCATTTTGGAGAGGGGGTAATGATCCTTCAGGGAAACCCTGTTCAAGTTTCTGAAGTCAATACAAATTATTATTTTACCATTCTTCTTTCTAACATGAATAAAATTTTCCACCCAACGTGAGAATCGAAGGGCCACAATAATTTTGGCTTCGAACACCTTCTTGATTTCCTTTTCTACTAGGGGCAACAATTTGGGGTCCATCCTCCTAAGCTTTTTTTTTGAACGGCATCTTGTCCTTATTGATTGGTATAGTATACTAGATGATGATCGTGTCATAAGCCTTGAGGTCCTTGTAACTCCAAGAAAACACATCTGCATATTCCTTGATCAAGGAGATATATCTTTTTTTAGCTTCCGGTGATAAGATCCTTGTTATTTTAATGACCCTAGGATACTCTTCTATCCCAATATTCACTTCCTCAACATATTCATAGTTCGGGACCAATTTAGATTTTTGGGCTACATCGTCAAGGTCGAAGAGTTTCTCCAGAGGGACCAGACCTCTGGGGATGGAATTTCCCTTTAGTTGTAGAATTTCTTTGTCGCATAGGTTGTTCTCATATCCCTACTAGACCTCAGACTATTGTAATTCAATATTTTGAATCTTTTCCTTATCGTTTTATTCAGTGTCATTTACAACAACAACCTCCCCTTCTCAGATTACTTCCTTCAGATATGCCGTTTGGTTTTGTAAAGGCTCTTGAGAGGGGGAAATCTCCTCTCAAAATTCATTTTCTTCATCGACAGCTGATCCCTCAAACTCCCCAGCTAGGGTGAGGAATTGATGGATTTTTTTATCATATTCAAACACTTACCAACTATTCACATTATCTGAGATAGAAGGTCTATCCCTCACCTCAATTTCATATTTCCCTATAGGATGCATGGGGACATTGAAAATTATTGTCAAGGTGGCCAAGGAATCCGCCACACAGTTCTGTACTCTAGGAATCAGATTGAAACTACATTCCTTGAAGCATTCTATGAGGTCTTGGGCATATTTTCAGTAGCTCCTCATCTAGGGATTCCTGGCCTAATATTATCTAATCATTTGCTTGATTATCGGCTTGGAATATCCATGTAACACCACCCTCTTGACCTGGATCTCCTTTAATGCCAAAATATCTAATATCATAGCTTCATTTTCTGCTTCATTGTTCAAGTTGTCAAATGCCAATTTGTAAGAGTAACTCAAATCTCATATTACTAGAGGTCTCATCCACACCCCAACCCCTACTCCTTCTCTACACACTGGCCCATAAAATTCCACATTCCAAACCCCTTCTAACTCCTCCTGAGTAGGCACAAAGGTATCATTCTGGAAACAAGCACTATCTTCATCACCTTCAGTGAGGAAAATAGCAAATCCCATTTATGTGTCCAATGAGCTATGGGACTATTTTTTGGCCTTTCAGCATTGGTAACCATATATCCCAATATTTGTTCTCTAAAAAAGCATCCTTTGTTTCCCAAATACGGGAATGTTGGTGTATGACATGTCCATCTGGAGGGAAACTTTGAGCTTGGTTTCCCAAGATCTAGATAACAACATTCTGAACTTCGGGGGAATGTTCCACGACCACGTCCATGACCAAGGTTTTAGCAGGGATTTGAGCCAGGGAGATGACCAAGTCCTTGATGAGGCACAAGCATTTGACTTTATTGGAATCAAAATAGAAAAGATACTTGTAGGGTCTAGTCACTTCCAATCCTAGTTGATCCATGATCCTTCTAGGAATCAGGTTGTGGGAGGCTCCTGAATCGAGCATGGCCTTGTGTAGGATGGAATTGTGTATGATTAGGTTAACATATAAAGGGGGAACTTATTCATTAGAGGGTTCATCTACATGGGGGGAAAAAAGGATGGTGAGCCTATCATCTTACAAATTCAGGCTATCTGATATGGAAGAGATTTCTCCTAGAGGCTTAAAAACCATGGCAATCTTGGAATGATATTTTGAATTCTTCAGTAGCTCAGTGAGGGGAGGCTGATATTTTAATATTTGTAATTTTAGCCTCTAGGGTAAAAGAAGTTTTCCCTTGCTCAGAGCCATGAATATTGTCTTCCCTTTGTCCCTTTTCTTTGGGTTGAGGAGAATTCTTGGGGTTATCTCTGGGAGCGGGGTCATTTTTAGCCTTACTAGTGGAAGATTTGTTCCCTACTTCCTCATTCTTCACAACTGGGGCATCTCTATTCCTAAAGATGATTTTCCTCTGTGCATCTAGGACAGTGAGATGGTACCCTCTCTTGAATTCATTTTTCTTGTCTAGAGGTGTCTCTTCCCTTTCCTAGAAAGCATTGTTGTGTTCCTCCTTGGTGAGGAAGGTGGAAGGAGACTTGCTATCCAGCTGACATATTTCATACTTAGTTTTATTCACCCCCTCTTGATCCATGAAATTATCCTGGAATGGGGGTCTGACAGGTGGGTCAAGGGGATTTACCTTCCTATTATGGAAAATTTAAGGCCTTTTAGCATTCTGATTCCTATTTTGTTTTTCTCGATTCTCCCTAGGGGGAGGGGGGGGGGTATTCCATATACAGAGAGCATCTCCATCATTCTTTCCATGTTTCTCAACATTGTGTCAATTCTATCCTCTTGAAAGCTCGAGGTGGAGGGTTTCTCAAGTTCTTTGTCAACCTTTCTCTCTCCTTCCTCTCTTCTCCATTCCCCTTCATCTCTTTTCTTCTTTCTTGTGGAAACTAGGTTCACTTATACCTCTATGGTGTCTTTCATCATAGCTTCCAAGGATTTTGATCTTCTTTCACTTAGCCACAAGGAAAATTTGTCATCAAAATATTTTGCGTATTGAATCTGTGCAGAGCCTATGGGAGGTTTGAATTGAGCAGGGATAGAATTGTGCACTTTCATGAACATGTTTGAGAATTCTTGGATATACTCACTCTCCTTCATCCTCATGGAATGATACTGAGAGTGATACTGCTTGGGGTTATTTTGATCTTCCCATTTGTCTTTGAAGGCATCCTCAAAGGCCTGATAGATCATAATAGAGTCATTTGTGAAGTTTTTATACCATATCCCCGCTTCTCTAGCAAGGGTCTAGGAAAATATCCTGACCTTAACATCATTGTATTATAACTCTTCTAGGTCGACCGAATCCAAAAACCACCCCATATGTTCTTCAGCCGAGTACCCTCTTTCTCCATAGAACTGGTTGAGCCTGGTGGAGTACCCCAGTGGAAGATCATGAAGAACCACAAGAAGATGTACAAGAGCAAATCTATTTTCCATCCTTGGGGTTATAACAAGGTTTACTCAAGGGATTGGGACTGGAGTGATAGGAATTAGTAATCTTTGAGGTACAAAAAGGTGTTGGGGAGCTTGCCTTGTGACGACAAAATTCAACAAGGATTGACCAGCGACGAACATGAGGCACTCGAGGCCTAGTAGGTATAGGAAACCCCTGCCCAAAAGCTCTGAAGTCTAGGGTGACTAGGCAATGCGAGGATATTCAAACACAAAGGTATTGGATGCTAGGTCGAAGAGACTAGATTCAGATTTAGTTCTGGGTAAGGACAGTCCACACTCCTCATTACAATGTTCAAATATATCACTAACAGAGACAGCACTTTCAGCAGGAAAAGACAAATTTCTGACTAACCTTTGCAGCATGTTAGCCTTTCGAATCAAAATTTTAGGATCAAAGACTTCTTGAAAGTATTCTGCATCGATATTTCCTCTCATATGGTTTCTTCTGGTCACCAGTATTTCCCAGTGGAGTCACTTTCATTGTTTTCATGGAGTCTTCAGAGAATGTGCAACCAAATTTGTGTCTAGGACCGACTTCTCAACCATGTCGTAGAGCTGGAACAGTGCCATTCTTCTTGAGGAGATAATAGAAATTAGGCTCCCCGACAATGGAGTCAAGATGTTAGCACCTTGTAATTTTCCCATGGTTGTTGTAGGAAGTCACAGGAATAAGCATTTCAACCAACTTTAGACTATATTCTAGCCAATACAATCAGAGAGGGATATCTCTTGTCACAGAGGAATGAAACACAGATATATAAAGCTTTGGACAACTCACAAAAGTCTATATTTCTGATGGTAATAGAGTGTTGGTAGAATTAAAAAAGGTAGAATAGATAAATAGGAAAATCATTGGGAAATGGAGTCAAATCCTGAATCAATCAAGGGTATTATAGCAAAAATGACAAAGGGAATTTCCTTTATATTCTGAGGCAAAGTAAGTGGCACAAATAGTCAAATATCTTGAAAGGTTGTTAAGGGGAAAAGGGGGAAAAGCCCAATGAAACAAGAGGCGCCTATCTATGGATGAATCTTTTGCACCTCCTTTAGTAGAAAAAATAGCAAAGGCTGGTATCTGTAGTGGATAATAGGAGATGAATTCCAAATCATTTACCAGAACACAATAAAAAATGCAACGTCTGATACGAGGAGATCTTAACTGGGAGCGAATTTCTTGTATACTAATCTAGAGCACATTAGCATAAATATAAAAAAATGAAAGTGATAAACAGGAAACATGGACTGAATGAAACCACCATGATGAATATCAGAAATGCAGGAGCATATTTCTCATTAATATTTCCAAGCAAGTTACAGAGACAAAACAAGAGAAGAATGATTTCTTAATGACAATTTCAACCCTTTCCTCATCAATTGAGGTCTTATTTATAATGCCATGGCTCCCAGGACCAACCCCTAAAATAGAGCCTAATTGTTTTACAAAAACTGGGAAACAAATCCTGGATCATCATTCAAATCCTAACAACTTTTCAAGGTGGCAGGTCTGCCATGATTCTTTACCCAAAATTGGCCTTACAGTATAGAAGGCTTGTTGGCCCTAAAATGACAATGCAGAACAAGAGAAGAATGCTCGCTTGTTCTGATGGTGATGCCCGAGCTCTCCTCAATGGTTTCAGTTTCTCAAGAATGACCCGCATCATCGAATCTTTCCCATACTCCAACTGACCTTCGTATCCTTTCTGACCCATTTCCCTCACGCACCTTGTGTCACATGGAATTTATTTTGACCATAGATATCATTTGCGCAGAGATAAGTTGTCACCTGTTGTGGCCATTTATGCGATCTCATAGTCATTACCCTAGTTATCCTCCCTACACCTTTTACCGATGAAGACGCTCTATGCCATTGATCTGGACCACATCAGATCTCTGTCGTTGAGAGCTGCGAGACCCCTGAGCATGTCGCAATGACCTCCTTTGTTAACCATCGTGTACTTCCTCCATGCAAAACCTATTTCCACCATAGATCAAGTGTGCCATCAAATCTTGGCTGTCCATATGTGCAGGCTCTATTATCCCTTCGCAATGATCTATCTTGCGAACCGTCGTGCATGTTGTTGTCATGAATTTTTTCCCCATCGTAGATCACGAGCATCAGAGGATCACGCCCATCGATGTCTGAGGGGAGGTACGAATTTCACAATCCTCTAAAGTTTCATATTCCAATCATCCTTCTACCAGCAAAACTTTTCCCGCAGTCGATCTTCCTGGTCCATGCGCTCGCGTCGTTGATTTTTCAGGGTCTATGGGGTCCAGTCGTGTGTTTGGGCATTTCTCTTCGATTTCTCTTGTCCACCTTGTTTTCCCTTCAGCTCAGGATGGGACTGATCCCATATGCCAGTCCCTTTCAAATATTAGCATCGGTGTGAGCCAGGTGCTAACAAAAACAATTCAAGAAAAAATTGATGTCTTGCATAATCAGATTAAGGAATTCGTTCAAATTTTTAATCCTTTATTCAAAAGAGGACTTCCTTTCTTTTGGGAAGATAAAGGAGGAATGTTGCCTCAGAAGGAGTATAATGAAATATTATTCAATTGCAGACTAGATCACAGATAGTTTGATGATATGCAGCAACAATCCTTGTCAAGAAAAACTGTGATTGACAAATTAGCTGGAGAATTTGAAATGTTATTTGACTTTAAAGCTATATGTGCCAAATTTCCATATTTCTCTTATCGATAAAACATGGAGATCAGGGTATTGGCTAAGGAAACGATTAGTCATGATCTGTTAGCTGCTGATCAATGGAAGACAGTTGAAAATTATGACAAAAGTAAATACAATTTGTGCTAATGAAGACATGCCTGAGCATGATGAGGATCAAAGGTACAGCTGCGGAATGATCAAACAAGCCAAAATCCTGAATATGCATTATTGTTTTAAATCTATCATGCGTGTTACCCCCATATATTATGTTTTATAAAAAGTGTGGCAAATGTGCCACGTTAGATTTTGTTGGACATTTGTTTCTCAATTTGTAACTAATTTTGACCATGTTTTGAGGTTGGTCTCGAGGATATAAGAGACTATAAGTATACCCTCAAGAGAGGAATAAAGGGTTGAAACCCGTGAGACTTTTGCATTATGTAATTTTGAGATCTATTTTTAATAAAAATTGCAGAGTCGAATGCTAGTTTTTCAATGCAAAAATTCATGTATAATTCTCAGTTACAGTCTATGATTTCTCTCCTTTATGTGCATGTCCTTCTTTTTAATATTTCCATTGTGTTTTCTTTCATATCTGAGATAAGTGCGTGATAGTTTTCAGAATTCATACTTATTTATGCTCTGTCTATCGTTTCAGATATTCACAAATCATTTCTACCGAAGTTAATGCAGAATTCATCTAGTTGGTGTTGTGTGTTAATGGACTTACATCTTTTCTTCTTATCACCAGACCAAAATCATATTGACCGTAACTGAAGTATTACCTTGCTTTTGCAAACATTTTCCATGCATATTGCTCTATGTTTCTTGATAATTGTGACTACATATCCCAATGTACCCTTACCCTATTTCAACCACAATCGTATCTGAATTTCATTTCATGTATATATCTGGCCTTTTTATATATCTGTGAGAGATCCCTCTCTAGAAATAGAGAAGCTAACTCCCTTACTTAAGTGGTTCTTCTGTTACCTTGGGGTTCACCTTCCACAAACTTGGGTGCAATCATGAGTGCTAACACCTCCAGCTAAAATAATATCTCATATCAAGTACAAGCACGCCATTGCTTGATGACTCTTCTTTTGATTCCATTATGTCTCCATGAATTTCCTTCAACATTAATAAGCTCATGACAAAGGCCTACTCCGATACTATTTGTTGGACACAATGACCACACTAAGAGGGGGGGAGTATTAGTGTGTGAGTAATTTTAAACTTTTTACCTTCGTTTAGTCAATCAGCACATATCAATCATTATGTCATAAATTTCATAATCAAATTCATCATGAGTCATAAGCACAAAATCACATCAAAAGGGACACAAGAATATGTGGAAATTTGATACTTATTTATTATACATGGAAGACAACAATATTCTCGATTACAATCAGCACCAACTGATGAAAATAGAACCAACTCTCATAACAGGAACTAACTTGGTTTTCTTAGCTCCAACTAAGAAGGGTTTGAGAAGTAAAATCCTTAAGTGCAATATTCTTCTTGCAATCAATCATATGGATCTGATGCACAACCAATATCTTTTCTAGACATCAATCTCTGCTCATCACTCTGTTGGTCAACACTACTCATCAATATCTGGTCAATCTGCTCATATTTGTTGCTCAACACTGGTGTTTATCACAACTAATCATCATTGCTAATCATAACTATTTCTAATCAATATCTGGTCAATCTTCTCATCACTGCTACTCATCACAGCTGCTCATCACTGTTTCTCATCAATGTTGCTCATCAATTCTACTCAAGTATCTCTGCACATCAGCCTTTCTCATCACTGCTGGTCATTCTTTTCTACTCATTAATATTTTTGGTCAATCTGGTTAATGTGCTCATGTACACACTATTGTACACCTCATCATACACAATTAATGAACAAGTAATTCTGCTCTACTTTCACTAAACATAAGGCATGCATCGTCATGCATCATCATCATATGTATTCAACATCATCATAGGCTATGCATCATCATCATAGGGTATGAATCTTGATCATAAAATATACATCATCATCATCTCAGTGTGCACTGTTTATGCATCATCATCATAAAGTATAAATCATAGTGCACAGGAGAGCATCATCACACTATGGTATGCATGTAGATCATATTGTATAGGAGTGCATCAACACCATAGAGTGTGTTGATGTATTTGTAACTTCATAATGTATTCACTTGTATATTTTATATTGTATTTCATTGTACCTCGATAGAGATGTGTGTTCCTCCGATCGAGAGAGTCATTAATATAATAAATTCATGTAAATTCATTGAGTTTAACCCTCCATTGTAAGTCGGGGGAAAAGTCCCCATAATTGATTTGAGAATAACCCTCCGATTATAAGTTGGGGAAATAGTCCCCACAGTTGAGGGGTATTAGGGTTATTAGACTCTCCTCATGAGGTCAGCCCTGTAAGAGTAAAATTCAAGTGGAAAACAAATATAAATATAGAGTGAGACTCTCTATTTGGAACACACACTCACTCAACTGTAGCGCATGAGTGAGAGAAGAGGAGCTCGCACAAGTGAGAGAGAGAACGAATGTCAAAGATCATTTTTATGTATTTGGGTTTTACTTTTGCTATTGTTTCTCATTTTATCTCTGAGGAAGTTCTGGGTTTTTCTCCTTTATGGTTTCCCTAATAAAAACTCTTTGTGTCTCTTGTCTCTTATGATTATTATTGTGCATGTTATTCTCTTGGATAAGATCCTAGATCATATTGATTAATTGATAAAAATATAACATGGTATCAGAGCTAACCTAAGCAGAAGACACTATGCATATGTAGAATATAGGGCTTCTTATTTTTTAGGTCTTTCTCCACAAATCATCATAAAAAGGAGGCTAGGATAACTCTCCATTGAAGGGTGCATCTTTCTGTCGAAGCAGAATTTGATTCGGGCATTTTCAATTTTTGACCTATCACTACTGCAGGAAATTAGGGACTTTCATAAAAGAGGAATTTTTGAGTGAGCCCAACATACAATTTCTCTCCTCCTCAAAATAAAAAATTAGAGACCAAGATCAAATTTTTTGGTTGGGTAAAACTCTGGGAAAGTCAAACCCTAATTTGATCCCAGACTAGAAAATCAACAGTGCAAAAGATCAACTCCAGATCCAGTTGAGGAATCTCAAATTGGTAACATATAAATATTTTTTCTTTCCATTTTAGGTTCTCATTAAAATATGAATCATATAATTTTTATTATAAATCTGAAATACAACTACAATGGAAGCTAATGGAAATTAGGGTTTCATGCCTAAAATACTAAAAATAGTAGTTTTGGTACATTCGCTACATCTCGAGATTGGAGAAGGATCAAGAGCCGAAATTTTTATAGGATAGATAGATATTTTTTCTGAACACTATGTAAACATTTCATCCTCATATTCACTATATTGTGTGAGATATGATTCCTCCAAATCATGGTTCCAACCTCTCCCAAGATTCATCCCTAAACAGGATACCTAGGGAAAATTTATATATCTCGGGATACGAAGGTCCAAATGAAATTTTGTAAGTTTTTCCAAGTAGGGAACGGGCTATGATTTCTTTGGTAAAATTTTCAAACCCTAAAAATGAAACAGTGACATGTGGAAGTCTGTGCAAGTTCTCTATGTTGAAAATTCCTGAAATAAGTCACCTTGGAAAAACTCTCATAAGTCCCAATTGGTTAAACCAATTCTTATAAAACATATGGTGTTGGAAAGAGGATAGACAAGGATATCCTAGTGTGAATATTTATATAGAGGAGAAACACTTTTAGAGATACCGCAGAAACAATATCAGGAAATTCTACAGAAGAAATTTAAGAAAGCTAGAGCATCAGATATTGTACAGTTCTGATCACAGTTTTGGGGAAATGAGTATGTTGCTCAGATTGCCTTGAGAAGGCACATATTTCTATCCAATAAGATTTGAAAGATTCCAAGTTTTTAAAATTAGGTTTTCTCTGACAAACCCTATATCAACCAGCTATGGAACTAGGATGGACACCTCAAATCGATAAGATCTAATCTTTTGCTATTTACATTCGATGTTCTCATTTCAAAATGACCTATCACATTAGCTTGATGAAAAGATTGGTGAAGCTAACAACTTTTGAGTATGGAAGTATAGGACCTACATGATCCTTGAATAAATTGAATTAGAACATTATTTCAGTAAGGAATTTCTAAGAGCAAGAGGGAGATGAGGCTAAGGCTAGAGCCAAGAGAATCATTGCAGATTCTATTAAAGATCATCTCATTCCTCATGTGTCATCCTTGAAGACACCAAAAGGAAGTGTTTGATGCTATGACGAAGCAACCGAAGAAGAATAATATATTGTTATAACCACCTTGAATGGCCTCCCAAGATCATGATATTCATTCATTCGAGGAATTTGTGCCAGAAGGAAGCAATTACCTTCAACAAACTCTGGGAATAGCACACACAAGAAGAAGCTCAACTCATAATAAGAGAAGAGAAAATGGGAGAAACTAAAGATCAATCTCTCATGATCCAAATAAGATCCCTCAAGTGATGAGGAATATGAAGGAATCAACTCTTGAATAACCTCTTATCCATATTCGAATTTGGATAAGAATTGATTTTGTTATGAATGAAGAAGATGATGAAGCTTAAGGCTCAATAAGGAGTCTACCCACGAAACAAATAAAGATAAGTATTCGATTGTCATTTCATGATATTATTTTTTTATGCATTTGTTTATATTCAATTGATGTATTATGCATGATAGAATGTTTGCATTAATGACAGTATACTACTAATATGCATGTGATGGGTAAGTAGACCAAGGTGGTATACAACTATCCATTGCTACTTATCTAGAATGAAACTTCTTTGCTGACATATTGGATTAGTTCACAATCTCAATGATGTCATGGTAGAGAAGGAATCTAGAAATCTTCTATGAGATATGGATGAATGTTGTATTGGCTAAAATAGTTGCATGATTATATCTTTATGAATAAGAATTTTCCATTATGAATATGACTTATGAAATATTCTAACCATAAAACTAATGCAATTTACTTGTAGGAAATATCATGTACAATCACCTACAAGAAAACAAGGATGAGACTTGTTTCAAAGAACAAGTGATGATAGTTCAAGATTCACTCCAATAAGCATACATCAAGATGAACTAAGAAGCTTTCATAGTGAAAGAAAGAGCTTCATAAGAATATAAAGAGAAGGGTAGATGAAGAATAATCCAAGGAGGCAAAAGGCCTCAAACACAATCTAGTTATGTTGAGTGACATCATTGATGTAGAACCTTACAACTATGAAGAAGTAGACAAAGGGAAGGAGAGCACTAGTTCAAGAAGAATGATGTCTAGGATGTGGTATCGAGACCTGAAGGGAATTCCATAGTGTATTCCATATGGATCTACAAGATCCAACATGCAATAGATGGAAACATTGTGGGATACAAGGAAATATTGGTAGCATAGGAAGCCACTTGTCACTCCAGTACAAAATGTTTCAATACATAGAGAACAAAAGGAAGAGGGAGAACGATGCTCTGCTTCAGAGGTAGTGACTGCATAATATATCGAGGTTTGGCATGGTACAATGGGATGGAAAGATTACCAATGGCTCTATGATTTACTGACAGTAAAGTATATTCCAACCTTTGCTTCAAGCTTGAAGGTGAAAGACAAGTGATGCTCCTGTTATATGTCAATGACTTGTTCCTGATAGGGAAAGAGGAACTCATTAAAGTTGCAAGAAGGATACTTGTTGCCGAGTTCAAGATGAAGGACTTGGGTATGATGCACTACTTTCTAGGCATGGAGGTGTGGAAGAGTGTGAATGGAATCTCCCTTGGACAAGGGAAGTATGCAGTGGAGATCATGAAGAGGTTTGGGATGATGGACCACAAGGCCATGGACACACCTATGGCATCAAACCTGAAGCTATTGAGTGATGCTTCATCAGAGTCGATTGATGCCATGATGTATCATCAGATAATTGGGTCCTTGATGTACCTGACGAATATGAGACCGAATATTTTATTTGATATGAACACATTGAACCAGTTCCTGAAAAATATGAGACATGTTCACCTGATTGTTGCAAATCATATTCTGAGGTACCTGAAGGGTACAGTTGAATATGTGCTCAAGTATGAAGCAAATTTGCTCAAGTATGAAGCAAATCAGAAGACTAAACTACATGGTTATGTGGATTTTGATTGGGCAGGAAGTGCCATTGATAGAAATATCACTTTGGGGTGTTTCTTCAGTATGGGATTAGGTGTGATCTCTTGGCTTAACAGGAAGCAGTCCCATGTGGCACTAAGTACAACCAAAGAAGAAGAGGAGTAGTGAAGCTCTAGTTTGTGATCCAGATCGATATCTATCAAAAGAGGGAGTTCTAGCATAGCTGATGAGATAGGTTTTTTTAGCATAATATTATGGAGAAGATCCTAGGTTTCTCATATGTAAAGGGTCATGTAGGTTTTCCTCGAATGTAATCAGTCCTAGCAAATCTCATAGGTTATCCTTGGACATAATCATCCATGATGTGATTCTATGCTACAAATGGCCAGAGTGAAGTTTGAGTACTTCAGGGAGAAGCTTGGTGTTCTCCAGATCGAGGTTCCTTCCAAGGAGAAGTGATGAATACAAGGGCCTTTCTGACATGGTGGCAGGTTGCATCTACCATGGTCATATGTGAGTGTTGTGCCTTTTTGACATGATGGCAGGATTGGTTCCTCCCATGGTCAGATGTAAGTGTTGTTCCTTTCTGACATGATGGAAGGATTGGTTCCTCCCATGGTCAGATGTAAGTGTTGTTCCTTTTTGACATGGTGGTAGGATTGGTTCCTCCCATGGTCATATGTAAGTGTTGTGCCTTTCTGACATGGTGGTAGGATTGGTTCCTCCCATGGTCATATGTAAGTGTTGTGCCTTTCTGACATGGTGGCAGGATTGGTTCCTCCCATTGTTAGATGTAATTGTTGTTCCTTTTTGACATGGTGGCAAGATTGGTTCCTCCCATGGTCAGATGTGAGTGTTGTTCCTTTCTGACATGGTGGCAGGATTAGTTCCTCCCATGTTCATATGTAAGTGTTGTGCCTTTATGACATGGTGGTAGGATTGGTTCCTCCCATGGTCAGATGTAAGTGTTGTCCATTTCTAACATGGTGGCAGGATTGGTTCCTCCCATGGTTATATGTAAGTGTTGTGCCTTTCTGACATGGTGGCAGGATTGGTTCCTCCCATGCTTAGATGTAAGTGTTGTTCCTTTCTGACATGGTGGTAGGATTAGTTCCTCCCATGGTCAGATATTTGTGTTGTTCCTTTCTGACATGGTGGCAGGATTGGTTCCTCCCATGGTCAGATATAAGTGTTGTTCCTTTCTAACATGGTGGAAGTATTGGTTCCTCCCATGGTTAGATATAAGTGCTGAATATGTGAATACCTACATGGAGGATAGGCCTACATACAACAAGGTTGGCTCTGTAGAACTTCCTATGATGAGTATAATTGAGAGATAGCACCATTTTCTTGATATAATGGGAGCAGTGATGATGATAATGATGATCGAACTTTGATGAAGATCCAGCTTTGATGATGATCCAGTGACGAATACTTGTCTCGATGAATTGTTTCAAGAGAATACCTTCCTAGTTAAGAGGGAGTGTTGATGTATTTGTAACTTCAAAATGTATTCACTTGTATATTTTATATTGTATTTCATTGTACCCCGATGGAGATGTTTGTTCCTCTGATCGGGAGATTCATTAATATAATAAATTCGTTGAGGTTAAACCTCCGTTGTAATTCAGGGGAATAGTCCCCATAATTGAGTTGAGGATAACCCTCTGATTGTAAGTTAGGGAAATAGTCCCTACAGTTGAGAGGTATTAGGGTTATTAGACTCTCCTAGTAAGGTTCGCCCTGTAAGAGTAAAATTCAGGTGGAAAACAAGTATGAATAGAGAGTGAGACTCTCTATTTGGAACACACACACACTCAACTGTAACGCATGAGTGAGAGAAGAGGAGCTTGCACAAGTGAGAGAGAGAACAATTGTCGAAGATCATATTTGTGTCTCTGGATTTTAATTTTTCTATTTGTGCTCATTCTATCTCTGAGGAAGTTACAGGTTTTTCTCTTTTATGGTTTCCCTGAGGAAAACTCTTTGTGTCTTTTGTCTCTTGTGATTATTGTTGTGCATGTTATTCTCTCGGATAAGATCCTAGATCATATTGATTAAATGATAAAAATATAATAGAGTGTACATCATTATCACATACATTATCATCATAAAATGTATCATATCATACCATAAAGGTATGCAACATCATCATAATATCCTTCATAATGACTTCAAATATGTATACCAATATAGAGGCTCACATACTAATATCAAAGTTAAACTCTAACCATGACAGACATGTGTCATCACAAGAGAAACCCAGAAGCATGAGCCATACATTTTTGAAGATAATAATATAAATAAATAGTATACAAACCAAAATAAAATCTAGATCATTTCATCACATAGCCCTCATAACAAGTTTCCAATGAGCAAATGATTTTGTAATTTTGATTCCGTATGATAAAGTTTGCCAATTTTAGTGAAGATGCCTAGAAATTTCTCCTCCACAAAGTTTTGCACTTCTCTTCAAGAGTTGTGAAAATACTAAGAGAATTGATGATGAACAAATGAAATGTTTGATATCATTTTGTAGTGTGAGAATGTGTTTAAAAACAAATTCAAGTGGACATATCTCATGCAGGTCAACTTGTCTTCAAAGGTAAGAATTTTTATTAATTTGAATTGAATTTAAACTTCTTACCACATCAATGGTCAACCTTATGTATTTTTATTATTTTTCTTACCACCTCAATGGTAAACCTTATGTATTTTTATTATTTTTTTTACCACCTCAATGGTCAACCTTATGTATTTTTATTAATATTCTTTTAAAACATCCTTCAAAGTAAACCACATAATTTAAAATTCATAGGATTGTGTCCTCCACATATTCATAGGATTGCATAAATACACTAGGGATTTTAATGGCATGCCATGTGCAAGGTGCCATCACGAGCTTCAATCTTGTCACTAAATGGACCATCAACAAGCTAATATGTTTGTAGGTGCCTTAACCACATCAAGTGCAAGTAATGGGAATCAAGGTCTTCACAAGGTTCAATGACTTCATTAAGTCATCAAAGACCACATAATCATGGCATCTAACCATGTCAAGTGAAAGTAGTGGGATCCATGACCTTTGGAAGGGTATTAAGGTCTTCATCAGGGGTTCCATGGGATTCTTTATCATACCAAGAGTTTCATGGCCTGTCAAGGACCATATAAGGTAATCATCATCATATAAGAGCTCCATGACCCCAATAAGGGTTGTAAGGTCATCAAACCATTAAGTGTGGGTCCAAGGACTTCAGCAGAGATTCTTCAACAAGCAAGAGGCTTCATAGGCTTATTAACCCACCTCAACCACACTAGGATACCCTCAAGGTTCAAGATCCATCATGACATCATATGTGGGGTATTTAGGTCTTCTCATGGGGTATTATCATACCATCATAGCATGAATGACAACAGAATAGTCATTAATGCTTCTCCATCCCATCTAGGGGTTCTCCATCGTCCATTAAGGCTTCATGATCATCTCCAAGGTCCTCAACAGCATCAGTGGGGTCTTCAATATCTTCAACAAGGTGGTGGCTCCAAGATCCATCATTGTGGGTACAAGGTGCTTCAAGGCACAAACCCACTTTGTAAGGGGTCCAACACTCAAACCCACTTTTTAAAGGGTCCAAGGCACTACAAGTGGGACTTGGTAGAATCAATGACAATCTTTAGGGACACTGCAAGTCCATGTTAGCGTCAATGACATTTTCATCAACATGTTTCTCAATGGTGAGAGAACCACTTAGCTTTGATTCTGATTGATATAATGTTCTAGGAAAGACATAAGAAGAATGATATATCATTTGAATTTTAACCTCATGATCACACATGAATATATTGGCATTAAGATCATTTCCCTGTTGTAGGGATTTTGACTGGTTTCCCCCTGGCGGAGCTAAAAATGTTGTAGCGACCACTAGATGATAGTGTTGTAGAAAAGGTTGCATCAATGCAACAGATTGTTGTTTCCCACTGTCTTGATATAGATTAAGTGCATCTCCCTTCCCAAATTTAGCATTTGTCTTACTCTTGTATTTGTTCTTCTTTCTTCTAAGTTTTGTGGATTGAACTATGATAATTTCAAGATTTTGAGAAGGATTTGCACTGTGCTTACCCTTGTACTTCATATTCTTTCCCCTAAGGTCCATCAATTGAACTGTGAGAATTTCAAAAGTTAGGGAAGGATTATCATATTGTCGCATATCCTGGCTAGCTATAGGTTGTGAATTCTTAACAGACATTTGTCCCATTTTTTGGGTAATCTGATAAGGGTTGTTGAGGAAACCCATAATACCAATGACATGAGGTCCATGTGGTGGCCTTGCGAGCTCAAATGTTTGTATTGTAGGTTGGTCCCAAAAATATTGGTTACTTTATAGAACCTCACCACTCCATTGTGGAATGGGATTCATGGGTGGATTTCCCCAGGAGATTGGATATTTCCTGGAATATGACCACACCATTGATGAATGGGTGGATTTCCCCCTTATCGGTTTAGACTCTAGTGATATTGGTTATTTCCTAGAAACCAACCACTCCATTGTGGTGTTCCTTGGATTTGATTAGCATTCCAGGGTGGGTTTCCCCTAAGACGATTGGGCACTTCTTGGAACATGATGAATGGGTGGATTGTCTCCTGAAGGAGTTAGGTCCCAAGAAGATTGGTTACTTCCTAAAACCTGAACACTGGGTGGATTGCCTCCTGATGGAGTTGGGTTTCAATAATATTGGTTACTTACTAGAACCAAACCATTCCATTTATTGTGTCCTTTGTTTTGATTGGAATTCCAAGGTATGTTTCCTCTTTGTAGAGGTTGGATCCAAAAATATTGGTTACTTTCTGAAACTTGGCCACTCCATCATGGAATGGGGTTGATAGGTGGATTTCCCCTAGGAATTGTGTTAGGATAAATAAGAGGATAACCCTTTGGTGAATTTCCTCCCATTGGTGAAGGATAATTCCAATTATCATTTATGTTCCAGGATGAATTATTTCTGTTAGGAATATTATCATTCCGTGGTAAATTTCCCCCTTGTGTAGGATGGTTCCAGAAAGATTGATTTCTTCCTAAATCTTGGCCACTCCATTGCGGAATGGGATTGATAGGTATATTTCCCCTATGAATTGTGCTAGGATAAATCAGAGGATGGCCCTCTATGGAATTTTCTCCCATCAATGATGAACAATTCTAATTGGCATTTGTGTTCCAGGATGCATTATTTCCGCCAGGAATATTAACATTCCATCATAAAGAGTTTCCCCAGAAGTAGAACCTAGACACCTATTGTGTGTCCCAAGAGGATTTTGATAACCTCTCACAACCATTTGAGGTTGCATTGATATGTTACCTTCAACTTCTGACTAAGACAAAGGGTCAAGTGTAATGTTTTGCATATTATTCCAACTTTCAAAAAGACTAACCAGTGACTCACTTTTTGTAAGTATGATTAATTTTAAAGAATGTGATAAGGGTGGATTTACATGAGAAAATGTGTGATATTCTATTTTTTCAATTTCAACTAAAGTAATATTTTCAATTCTATCTATGTTTCTTCCATAATGTGACAAATTTTTATAATTGATTTGATGTTGTTCTTCTCTAGTAACATTTTGATTGGGTTTATAAGTAGTTCATTTTCAAAGTCACAAAAATGTGGTTCATGTATATTCCTCCATAATGTAGTGGGGCCTTCAAACTTTGGTAACTTTCCTCGCTTCCACCTTAATGGGTGAATTGGGCTATTAAGTACTCTAAAGTTTAATAAAAGGATTTATTTATTAGAGTATACCAAAATACAGTCAAACAATCCTAAAGGAATATAGACTCAACAAAAATCAAAGTGTCAACACATATAAAAATGCCCTAATATAATTAGAAAGAAAATTTCTTTCGAAAGAACCATAGTTCAATGAAAAGATGTATTTAGAGGGCCTTCAAAACTAGTAGCTCCCGAGGGACATCAAACCTCAAAAATTACTAACTAGTAAAGGTATGAGAAATAGTTACATTTATTTTTAAATCACCAAGGGTACAAGTGTTAGCTCCTAGCTACTCACCCTCCCAAGGAGATGAAACAACTTGTGCCTGTCTCAAGTATTGCAAGTGTCCCCCACTCACAAAATCCTCTGTGATGTTCTAGGAAAAGAAACTATGGTTACCACTTCACAATCGGTGGTCAAGTAGGACACTTCTCAGTCTAGGATAACTCACATATACTACATATCTCAATAAAGTGATGTCACCCTAAGGAATTGTCACTGAACTGAAATACTATAATGTGCTCATATCCCACCAAATAAGTAAGAGGGGGGTACCACCCTTACTAATTCATATTGACCTCATGCTTAACTCATGTGTTAGAAGCACTTTCTCGGCATGCACTCTTTTCTACTAATGGATTTGATTCTCTTTAATCAATACTAGTTTCAAAGGTTTGTGGACCTGGAGTGTTAACTCTCCAGTATTATTCCAAGGCCCTAGTATAATATATGTCAGTGATATAAAAAGAATCTTGATATATTTTAGATTAATCATTGATTTTAGGGTAGTTTTCTTAGTTTCGAGGAGTGATGGTGAAACCAGTGGTTTTTGTGACTCAAAATTATGAACCAATGAAATGCATGATGCTCACTACTCTTTCCTTTATTTCAATGAACTTCTAAACTATGGAAGTGTAATAGGTTCTTTGAGATCCTTCAAACATGCATATTTAAAAATAGAATCACTTTTACAAATTTGGAAAAAGAAGTTTTCAATTTCTTAGCAAGGGTTCAAGAGGTTGGATTCAAACATAAGATGTGTTCAATTTGCTTCAACTTTCACAATTGGAAATGGAAAATGTTTGAATGTTCAATGTTTTTCTTGTTTCTAATAAGTTTCTCAAACTAATGTTTAAATGTAGGATTGTGATTCAATTTTGATTTTTCAATTGCATTATGTTTTCTTTCTGAATGTTGAATTTAATGTTCCAAATTTATGGTTTGAAAATAAATGCAAAAATCAAAATATCTTTCGAGATTCTAAAATTGACAAGCATTTACACTTGAGATACACTTTCTCTTTCGCATGACCGACCAAAAGAGAAAATGAAGAGGATACTCATGACTTGACAATATGCTTCAAAACTTCAAAATATTCCTATTACAATTGACATCCCCATTTCTCGTTCATGGGACCACTCGAAGGAGCAAGTGAAGAGGATACACGGGGCTCAAAATTCTGCCAAAAAATAATCCTAGACTATTACACTTGAGATCCCTATTTATCTTTCACAATATCACTCAAAGGTGTGAGAGAAGAGGATACAAAGGGCTCGAACAAAATTATATCAAGAATTTTAAAAATAATGAACAAGTTCCTCTCATTGTGTTTGAACTGATCTTAAGTGATAGGTTTGTATTTTTAAGAATTTATGTGATTTTGATTTAAATTATGGGCTTAAATGTGTCTTGGTAGTGATTCTGAGTTGTGTGGTAGGTCATCAAGTCCATGTGACTTAAAAATTCATGGGCTAAAAGATCCTAAATTGAAACAATGTGTCATGTTCTTCAATTTTTTTAACAATATCCTTGTGGAAATATTTGATTAAAAGGACTAAATTAGACAAAATTTCAGACATTCAAGAATGAAATAAAGGACCTAAATGGTAAAAATGTCATAAAATTTCAGATCTTGACATTCTTTTAAAGAAAACATGAACGACAATAAAAAAAAAACTACTACTCAAAGTGATTTTTCCTAGATTTTTAAGGAGGTTTCCAAGCCTTCCAAATTCAAGGGAAAATGTCCCTAAATCCTTCGAAAATGATCCTAAAATTTCCTAATAGTCCTCAAAAAGTGTTTTATCTTTTAACTACGGTTCTGCAAATTCTAAAATGAACTCAATCAAAGGCCTAAATCAGGGATCTCAAAAAATTTCAATCTCAAGCCAAATGCACACAAAACTTGAAAATCCTTCAAAAATACCTAAATACCTAAAAGAGAGGTAAATATTGTCTAAAAAATCTCCTATAATATTCCTAATACATATACAAAAGAAAAAATAAAATCAAATGATCCAAAACTAAATATTCAACCATAAGAAAATCAAGATATGTGACTCTTCCATACCATGGGTGGGGCATTGTTGTTATTGATGAACAAAGTGTCATTGGTGCACTTAGGGGAGTCTAACGGGATTCCAGGGGAGGATGACACTCTATGTAGTCTATGAAAGGGATTCAACAAGCTAAAGAAATGGAAAAAAAGCAAGATCCAGACTCAAATTTCTTGGAAATGAAAAAATAAGGGTGAAATCAAGCCAGTTTTGACCTCTAGAACTGAACTAAAGCCTTATAATACCAATATAAAGCATGCATTAAAATATTTAAAGGTAAGAAACTCCCAAACAAGGAGAAAAACTCAAGAAAACTAGTTTCAATATAAGAACCCCTTAGCTCCCCAATATGGTCGCCAATCTGTTAGTGGAGTATTCTACAAGTGAAGCTATATCCTACTCTCTTATTTCTATGGGGTGGGTGAAGCCCAATAGACATAAAAAAAAATAATTATCACAATAATCCTAAGATCTTAAACCTTCTTTCATGGATTTTGAGAAGGAGAGGGAGGGAGGAGAATACCTCTTGTAGCCTTGAATTTTGAGGGAGCTCCTTTATGGATGTCCTTGCAGATCCTTGAATATCCTTCACACCTACAAATATCACCACAAAACACATCCTTCTATCCTACCAAACTATCTTTAATAAATATAGGTTAGATATAATTTCTTACCAATTCTACATCAACATGAAACTTGAAGGTAAAACATTGAACAAGAATTGGGAATAAAAATGTATGATTTATAATAGATAAACATGGAGAAATACTTATAGCCCTTGAAGGCTCCTTCATTCTCCATTTCTTAGACCTACTACTCTACCATCCATGCCTTTTATGTGCAAAATACTTATAGTAGAAATGTGATTTCTTGCCCTCAATTCCTCTAACATGCCTTTGCTCTCCAATTTGTCTCCTCTAATTCACCTCATATGCCTTCCTTATATAGAATTGGGGTTTGTGCACCCAATCACTTAACAATGAATGTGATATTAATATTTTTTATTATTTTCTTCAAAACCCCACTTCACCTATTTTTTTAGGAATCAAACTTGATTTTCAGTATTTCCAGTACAATTAATACCCATGTTAGGTACTTTTTCCACTGTATGAGTTATAGGAATTGGTTTTTGGCCCTTAATTGGTCATGGAATTGGCCTCTATAGAGCCACTTTGTCTTCAAACATTTCTTCCTTTGTGGAAGCAATGGTCATATGAGAGATTGAAGCTCTCAATTGTTCCAAAATTATGTTCATGTTCCAGGAAAAATAGAAATATGTTTTCAGACCAACACTCTCAAGGGTGTTAATTTTATTGTTAAAAATACATGGAAATATATTGGATCATTCTTCACTTCTCTTGTATACAGTCTTACTATTCATTTCTCTATTTTCCTTGTGCATGCTTGTGAGAATTATCTTTGTAACTATATCTACATCATGTGCTTCTTCTTAGCATCAAGGCTATATTTATTCATAGTATCATAGATGCAATTTCTACATGGTATAATTCCACAAGGTTGTTCAAGTTAAACAAATTTGAGGAGATATATGTTCTCTCTATCAAAGTGCATCGAGTGTCCTATTCCTCTCTGAAGAAGAGATTGTTATTAAGCTTATAAGATTTTCTCCTAGTTTTATTTGAGTAGGTTGCAGAGAGTATCTCCTTGAGTGCATCAACATCTCAGTATGGATTCTTATTCAACTATGACATTGAATCCATTAAACTATCACGAATGGAAATAGGAAATTGGCATTCTATTGCATAGTAAGAGAATCTATATATTTTCTATGTGTTGCACCTGAAAAATCCATTGTTGTCTAATTACGTTTTTAGAGAGCCTGGTCATAGATTCCTATGGTGACTTTTTTCCATCCTTGGGGAGGTTGGCACTTTTACTCAGTTATGACAGAGCATCGATGGTCCACTGTACCATTGAGAAAAGAGCATCGACGCATTTTGTCTCTTGACATTAGGCATCATCGGTGCTCTTTCCCTATGAGCAAAAATCGTAGACACCTTTTCACCTTAATCCAAAAGCATCAGTGAACTTAAAACATGAAAAAATAAGATTCTACAAGCTTGTATGCGAAATCCTCTGTGGATTTAGTTCCTACTAGATAGGGAGAGATGGAATTTCCCTTCCTCACCTATATGGATCATATCCTATACATTTATTGAGTGAATCTCATCTCGTTTGGCCTATAAATGAAGCCTTCATGGAGTGAGTGAAAGGAGACCAAAGAAAGAATCCTTATGTTGTTGGACTGAGATCTAGTTTAGAGGCAAGTTTGAGTGAGCCTATGTGTGAATGGCTTGTTGTGAGTGAGGAGTGTTGTAAGTCCATTATGGAAGACAAAGCTACAACATCAAGGCTTTGGTTGTAGCTTTACCTTCTTTATTCATTAATACAAAAGTGTTTCCCTTTCCCATACTTAATTTGTGTCAATATCAATTAAATATTGTTAGATTCCTTGATCACTAGCATAGATTGTTAATTTATCATGTTTCTCTCATCTTGTTGTGTTTTCTTTTGATATTTATTTGCATGTACTCAAGATTGCATCCAGAACATTGGAACAAAGGAAAAATCATTCAAATCTAAGGTATGAAAGTGGTTTCATGTTAACTGAATTAACTATCTAAGGGAAGCATATGTTGTTGTGGTTTTTTTTTCTATGCTTATATCATACAGGGTTGAGGAACAAGCGGTGTCAGTATCGGTTGCATAATTCCTTGAAACAAAATTGGCGACTCAAATGGGGATAGCTTAATCCATTTAGATCTGGGGAAGATCGAGTCAGATCTAGTTAGATCTGCAACTGTTGGTAACTTTCTCACTTGTGCAATTTACATTTTATTCCTTAGCTCATTTCTGTGGATAAGGTGAGTGATCCATATTTTTACTCTGTCAATTGCCTCTTTTGGAAGTTTCTTTTACTTCTATCAGTCCAGCTCATTCCAATTTTTGGTACCTTGTGCAGATCTTTAATTTTTTCCACTTAGAGATCTGTCGATGCACTTAGCCCAATCTAACAGAGCGTCATTGTGCCATAGGTTCCTTTTGCCTCTTGATAGTTAGCACCTTTACTTATTTTACATAGAGCATCATCGGCACCTTGTTGCAATGGAAAAAAAGGGTCGATCTCCTACGAGCTCTCTTGGTCCAGGCTTCTTCTGTGCATCGAGTTAGGTCCCATACTGCCTGCAAATTTTATTTTTTAATGATTTTTATCTCGATGAAAATTTATGGTGTGACTTGCTTGAGTGTTTAATTGCTAATTCTGGTGGTTGTGACAATTTGATTCTCATTTGTTGAACTCAATTTCAAAGCATTTATTTTCTCTTTTAGTAAAGGATTCATAGTGAAAAGGAATTGTGTGAAATTACAGTCTTGTATTTTTTATTTGTGTGGTATATTCTCTGAAGAGTTTATCTTGAAAAACAAGATATGTAGCCTCTCTTAAATTAGTTTACTTTGGTTTCTTTATGTTCTTTATGCTTCAAAATTATATTTAAAAATACAAAAAGAAATTAGCTAGCTTGTTTGGTCGATATAGTTTCTTAGGAAAATCTCATTCTTAGCTTGCATAAGTGTGTAGACAAGTAGATATTTTTGGGTGTGATTGAGAAAATATAATTTTGATAAACATTAGAGGATCTCTTTTCTTTTCTTTATTCATATAATTAGAAATATTATAGGTGAAAAAGTTTTTGTTTTTGAAAAATTGCTTGTTAGGTCTTGAAAATTGAGTTGTTGAAAGTAGCATGGAATTTGTGCTTTTGAAAGAAGAGAGAAAGGTATCTTCCCTAATTTAGATAGTTCTCATTGAAGGAAAAATAAGTTGCATCACATATAGATTATAATCTGCATATTAAAATACACCTCACAAGCATTCACTAACCATCTAGATAAAATAAACGATAGCTTAGGCTAAATTTTATAGTAATTTGAGTGATAGGATAGAGACATGTTCTGGCATCTTAAAACATAGGAGCTATCATTTCATTCATGCACTTTATATCCTAGGTTTTATGTGGTTCCTCCACGTACTGTCGATATATAGAATGACCTTTCACATACCCTTGAGGTATATAGAAAGGTACTTCATGTACTCGATTGTATATCAGAGGGCCCCTTTCGAATAGTTTTGCATTAGACAACACTAATACGGATTTGAGCTCCCACATACCTTGTGTATATTAGGAGACCCTTATAGGATTCCTTAACCATCTGAAAACATCCTTTTGTTCATCTTGTTGGAGTAATACACCGAGAACAACACTTGGGGAGATACTATGCACGTGTGGTCCAGGTAATCAGGTGTTCAGAGAAGGGTACAGCCCCAATCCTCCTTGTCATGTTTCATTGTTGGACCCTGCAGTATATCACGTGTTGTGACAAATTGATAATCCTAGTGAGAAACCGGCTATCTTCATCCCATCCTACCATTTAATTTTTCTAGAAGCCTTAGCTTGTGTAGATTTTTTTGTGTGTGTTTCTTCTTTTTTGAAACCTAGAGTAGAAAGTATCAGACACCATCCTAGTTGACCAACTTATGAGACATTATCATAGGTTGCAGGGTTTACCACCTAACTCTCCTCCTACCATGGACAGAAACAAAGGTGAAACTATGGAACGACCTGCTTATGCTGATGCTCGTATAGAAAATACTTCAGTTACTAGAACTGGAAAAGAATTCTCTATTTATGATAATCCTTTGGTCCAACTTCCCCTTATGGATGACACAACCTTTCACTTTCCAATAGAAGGTCAATCCCGTTCGTCGAAATGGAAATTTAATCACCCACCTGATGAAAGCATGAGGAAGAATATGGTCCAAATGCTCCATTTTGGAGAGATTCCCTAGGCCATCCCATTGCTGAATATGGAACTACTAAAACTAAACCAAAGCCATATATACTTACCCCCTTAAGACAACTCATTCAGAATGATCCATCGAACGGGGAGTTCTTCCAGAAATCTATTGAGAATTTACCAAGTAAGGGAGATAATCTACGAAGAAGGAGTTTTTATTCTCTTCCCCACCTCACGAGTAAAACCCCACCAGATACCATGCCATTTCATCTCCTCGAGTAGCTCCTTTCTCAAGGTCACTAGCTCAAAACATGGTTACTCAAAATCTAGCTCAAACCTCCACTCCCACCCCACCCAGTCAAAAATCCCCATAAGTTCCTAATTCCCCGATAGTTTCTACACCTAGGGGGAATTCCTGAGCCCAAGTTCCATCACCTACCAAGGGAACCATTTCTAGTATGGGGAAAAATTTACCAACGAGACCACCAGCAGTAAATACCGCTCCTTCTAATACCACTACGATTGTACCGTCTTCTAGATAGAGAGGATCTTCATGGGTCTAACCCATCGTTATTCTGTTTTCTTGGAGATATACTTATCCCGTGAATCAACCACCAATGGTTCATCAAGATTATCAACTAGCACCGTCAGCGGTATTTTATCCTAGAATTCCTTACCTTGGAAATGTTTTTGTCCCTTGGGGACAATAGAATTGGTCTAATTTCCCATCCTACAGAGGATATTTTGTAAACACTATTGTAGTTTATGGAGGTACAAGCAGAGGTCCACCACCTGGAGGACCCCCAAGAGGAATAGGAGGACCTAGAAGATCTAGATGACCTGGTGTACCATCTAGTCGACCACACCTAGAGGCCCACCACTAGGAGGGCCACCATCTGGAGGACCCGAACCTAGAGGCCCACCATCTAGAGGACCACCACCTGGAGGACCACCTTATGGAGGACCACCATCTGGAGGACCCCCACCTAGAGGAATACCACTACCACCTCCTCCAGGAGTCCCACCACCACCACCACCTTCTAGAGGCCCACCCCCCAGAGGTCCACCTCCCTCGAGTGGCCCACCATCTAGTGGACCTTCTAGTAACTAATCACCAAATCAACCAGTCGCATGGGCATCATCTATTCCCATTTATAAATCTTCCTATGGTCCTACTAGTCCACAATTCCATACCATTATAACCAATATCCTCAACCCAGTCAGCAATTGCCATTTCTAGTTACGTTAGATCTACCATATTTGTCCAACTTGATTAACGATCCTATACATAACGATCCCTCCTGGCTGGAAATTTCGGTTAAGTTTCCTTTGGACATACCTAAATTCAACGGTAAACCTAGTGAGGACCCTAAGAACCATGTGATGAATTTTCATCTATGGTGCTCATCAAATTCTCTGATGGACGGTTCAATCTATCTATGGTTGTTTCAAATAAACCTCACCAGCATAGCTACGCAATGGTATATAGAGCTACCTCGACACTCTTTCTGGGATTTTAATGCTTTCACAATGGAATTTTTAACTCATTTTTAGTTATCAATTTAGTATGAGATAGGTACATACATGTTAACCTCACTTGAACAAACTACCTCAACTCACATCTCTGATCATATACATGAATAGAGATGAAGACGTAGGTTAATTAATACTCCTATTCCTGATCAGTTACTTGTTGATTGGTTCATGAAATCTTTACTTTCCCCCATTGCTAGAGATGTCTCCATGGGAGGTGTTGTTACTGAGGAGCAGGATATTAGTTGTGCTTAGTACCTAGACTTGGTTTATTCCTAGTCAGGAACTTTGTATGATTTAATTCCTCGTGCTCCTCATCCCACATCGGATACTTTAAGACCTATAACTGAACCACCTGCAAATGGAATTCTTGGTTTGGTTCAAACTCAAATAGCAATGAAATATACCAAAAATCAAAATCAACCTGTTGTACCTATAAGTCAACCAACACCACCACCCAAAACTGCACCTCCTCCTATTTCTTCCTTCGAAGTAAACACAGTTCAATCTGCTGAATCTTCGAAAGGAAAAAAGAAAGGTAGAAGCAAATCAAAAAAATGTGACAATCAACAAGAAGGTAATAGAACACAAAATCCTGATGACAATTCTAAAAATTGGATAAAGGTAATGTCAAAACCCCAAATTTTCACAAAAATTTAAAATTTTGAAATAACATAAAATGTTGAGATTGCAGTTTATTAACAGCTAATGGTTAGCAAAAAGAGAAACACTTAATAGATTAATTTGCATAAACTCAATTATGTTACCTCGAAATTTTTCTTATTAACATAATCTTAAGTTTAACTTACGCATTAATTATATATTTGATTTATTGATGAGTTTTATTTTAGATAGTAGGTGGAATCTGACTTTGAATTGTGGGGCTTACTTAGCATTTATGCTAACGCAAATGGATTACTTGTTTGTATAGGTTTACAGGTATAAATGACTGAGAATCGTCTTTAAATTCATAAAGCATCTTGCAATATTTCTATTTGCAATTAATAATCTTAGATTATAAGCTGTTGTAATCCAACCTACTTCCGTAAGGTAACACAGTTTGTTTTCTTCTATTGCTATAGTAAGCGAAGTTCAAATTATTGTATTTCTTCCTGTAGAATAAGTAGCGACAGTATTACTTCCTTTGGTTCTGAACAGTTTATTTTATCTGCTTGATATTCTTTATTTTCAAATTGCATACCCTAGAAATTCTATATTATAATTCTTGTATTAGGTTCTATCTAAGAACAACTTCCAGTGTTGGTGTTTTTCTTATCAAGCCAATATTTTCATCTTATGTTAACCTTAGAAATTGGGTAAGAATGTAAAACTATACTACAGTAATGAGAAACTGCCACAGCATCTAAGATAAGATCTCATGGGTCTGTATTAAGTAAAAGATCTCATAGGGAAATGTTCTTACCTTCCACTTTTCCATTACATGGTTTGTTATCAAAACTTGGCTAGTTTCTAAGATTTAATAATGTGCATAACTATTTGTTATCGACATAGAAGGTTTTATTAGTGTTACAATTCCATAATGTTTAAGATCCTACCCAAACGACACTATGCACATTACACAATTTGAAAGTTGTCTAATCATTTACACCATCATGACAGGCACTGGAACTAATAGATAGTTCTTCTTACACTATTCACTAAACTGTTTATCAGTCAATGATTTCATAATTATCTTAAAATACAATTAACAACAACTTAGTTATTGCATAACCTATTTCACAATGGTGATATCATTATATAAACTTTGATGAGTTCTAACCAATTCAAAAGGGGTTAATACCTATATAGGGGTTATGCCTATTACTACGATAAATGTTTACATAATCTTTTAACATCTCCATAAGTAAATTATTAGTGCAAACTTACAATAGAGAAACATGATTCTTACAAGATTACTAATACCATCTCGTATCATTGCTTACCCATAAAAATATATAAGAATTATTTTGGGTCATGAGGATATAAGGTTATTATATGTATGAAGTCAACGTTATAATAATGTTGCAACCCATGCCAATCATGAGCTATGCACCAAGCATTTAAACGATTATAGTATGATTTGAATCGCATGCAAAGTATAATGCGGTTTTGATGAAATCATTGGTGATTAAATTTATTATTATGAAAATGCAGGTGACTATGGAAAGTTGACCCACTGCATGATTAAAATATTTGTGACCACGTGGAAGTTTCATGGCCATGAACCGGTTGCATAAATAGTTTTTAACCTAACCATTGGCTCATTCGATCTCCGTCATTTGCGTTGGCCCTGTGGGATGCTCTGCAAGCTCTCATGGTGGTCGTGAGTTGCAGATAGCCACAGAGGCTCCCTCGCTGGTGTTTGTCATGTCTTACTCCCTTGAGTTGGGTTCTATCATTCGCCTTCACTGTAATTTCTTTCTTTGGTCAGAGTTCACTAATTCTCCTTGCACATGGCTTACGGTCCACCTGTGTCTTCTTTTTCTGTCCTTCTATCGTGGTCTACCATTAGTGAAATATTTGAGCTTATTGGTTGTGATGGTGTAACTCCTTCATCTTAGGGTTCTAGAGTTTAGTTTACCTATTTGCATGTTAGTGACAGTCTGAATCCATGCTTGAAGACTCCTTGCAACCATTGCTCAGGCTTACCCACACCTCTGCTGATAGTTGTGAAAACACCTGAGTCTTGGCGTCTTCTTCCTTAGCAAGAATGAGGGTTCGACTCTTCTTGATGCTGGTTGTAGTGTTACTATTCGTCCGAGGCTCCATCGTTTTCATTTCCAGCTTGGGTAAGTTATTAATTAACTGCCATTACCATTTACAATTTCAATCTACAAAAAGGGTTTTGAATTTTTATTAACTCTATTTATTTTATAATGCAGGTTAACATGTCTTCAAGGTTGACAATCATGCTGCATGAATGGTTCCCCGAGTAGTTTACGGTAAGCTCCAGTTTTGAACAAGGTTCTCCCTATTTTTACAGCCTTTTGCAAATGGAAGAAGTATGAACATGTCTCACCCAATCTTGGGCTGATGTTCTTCATTTTTAACATTTTTACTTTGGTTTATCACCCTTGCTTTTCGTGAGGTGACTACACCTTTAAGCTGTGACTTGTAAAGCTCCTCTCGTATTAGTGAAGAACTCACAGTTTGTAATAATTTGTTAAAATGTGTGTATACTCCATATCTTAATATGGGTGCTCGGCTCTTCGCTGAGGTTTTGTACTCTGTTAATGTTTTGGCTTACATTCAGTCTTCAGGCTTATTGATATAATGTAAATATCTTTAATACAGTCTGTCTTGAGCTTAAATTCGTTCTCCTTTATGTATTTATATTTTTATCTCTGTGTAAATAAATTAATTTTTTCTTTAAATGTTTAAGTCAAAAGAATGAGTATATTTATTATCCTAGGTTACTACTGTAATGGATTTGCATATATAAGATTACTGGGTAGTTTCTGCTCATAATTACGAGCTAGGGTTTTTACTCTATTTAACCTTTAAGAAGATAATTTTCTGTATTGTTATTTAATTATTTTGTATTACTATCAAAATAATTTAAGATTATTTTAATGACTCAAGAAATTCTAGGTTAGGGTTTATGGAAATAATCTTTGTTTCTTTCTTTAAAGATTCCTCCAGTTTCTCAAAAGAATTTCTTTTTGATTTAAAAATGATATTATTTATGTTGATAATATTGTCTGAGAATACTATATTTTCTTAAGTTTGTATTTGCACATACACTTTATTAATAAAGACTGAGACCAGTCTATAATAGTTTGTTTTATTCAATAGGATTATTTCTGTAAGCTTGCTAAAAATGAAATGAGGATTTTCAACCCTGTCATTACTCCTTTACATATATAATTTGTCTGTAAAAGTTAAAGGACAGTTCCTCATTAATAATACTTAAAGCATAGGTTACTAATGTATTTTAGTTGTTTTGATTCTAAGGAAAAGAATACTGTGAGAGCTAAATAAGTTCTTTATTAAGATATTCCTTATCTTGAATTAATTTGTCTTTAGAATTTAATTAGGTTATCAAACCCTACTTAGGGTTGGAATAGTTGCAGGTTAAGTCAGCTATTAATATTAGAAATAGATATAAACTAATAGAACCATACTTAAACCCTTACTTAACATAAATAAATAAGCATTACATCTTAGATGTTTCTATTTCCTCTATTTCAGGTTAGAAGTATAGTTTGTAAAAGAAAGTACTGTGTAAAAGAATAACTTACCTAGTTTATCACATTTCTATTAGTAAAGTAATATGACTATTTCTTTTTCTAGCATTCTTAATACACAGTATGGTTTTAACAATAACCTAACTAAGTAGATTAATATTCTTTTCTAGAAGAAACTATCTACAGAAAGAAAAGATTTCAACACTTTGAAAAACATAAATAACTCTATTCATTTCAGATTCCTATCATATCTTCATCTATTTTAAACACACTACCTGTGCTAGAGTACGGTCTGGTTCATTCCATACGAGGAAAAAAATAGGTAGGATTATTTCATCCCATTTACGGTTTCAATATTCAAATAACTAAAAGATCACAAGCTCTAACAGTTCACTACAAAACATGTAAATCATTCATTATTCATTCATTCTCAGATATAAACTTTTAACACAGCAAATAAAAGACTATAGAACCTATTTAAAGCTGGATGACAACAGCGTTGGGAGGCCGTTCCTGCCTACCAACTCCTGGAGAGCGCTCAAATAGTGTCTTCTCAGGACCCTCGAGCCTATTCCTGGTCTCCTTGGCTGAGAACTGGTGGAGAAAGCAACAAAATACTAGTCCAATGACTCAGTACTAACTCTGCACTCAGCAGCAAGATCCTTCAGCAGAATAGCTGTACTAGATCACTTTCTGTAGTTTACCCCTCAAACACCTTCCACAAATTCCATTCCCAATGAAATACTTTGAAGTACATTCAACTAAATGATTCTCCTCATGAAAAAATGAGCAGCCTCAGCTCTCTTCAATGGGATTTTTTATTAAGATTGCCTAGGTCTTTTTTTTTGGGTTAGTTTTCATTAATTGAGCCACCTGCTCTGATCCCACTTTCTTGGGGGATCATGACCCCAAATGTAGAGAGGTTTCCACCTACAACATTGGAAGTGTTTGAGGATGCTGCCACTTGTCTATTTTCTCTCTAGCCAGTATCCTCCACCAACTTGACCAGTAACACTCTTTTTAATAGCTCTCCCAAGCTATTGTCTCCACTTTTATTTATTTATAATTAAAATATTCAGAATTACATTCAATATCGTTGACTCTGTTGAGTCATCTTTTACAACTTAGCATAAAATTTAACATAATGTCTTGGAATAAAATTAAATAAGATAATATTATTTTGAAAAATTGGGGCATGTGACATACACACCCCCTTAGAACATAACATCGTCCTTGATGTTATTTATTCTTCATCCTCATAATTCCCCTGGAACAGAATTGGTAATGCATCCCGCGTATTACTTTCCAATTCCCAGGTGGCTTCCTTTGGACTAAGGTATTTCCATTGCACCTCCACCTGTCCAATGGTGTGGTTTTGAAGTGTGATCTCCCTCCACCCGAGGATACAGTCCGGTTCCACCAAAAAATTTCCTTCTGGCTCCACCTGTACATCATTCCAGTTAAAAACATGAGTAGCATCATGAACATATTTCTTTAATATGGAAATGTGAAAAAAATTATGTACTCTTAAATTAGGTGGTAATGCTAACTGATAAGCTACTTATCCAATCCTGGACAGAATTTCAAATGGACCACAATAACGAGGTGCCAATTTCGCACAACTTCCCAATCTCAGAGAGCTCTTTTTGGGCCTTACCTTGATGAACACACGTTCACCTACCTAAAACTCCTTTGGAGTTCTTTTTAAGTATGCTTGACTTTTCTGCCGATCCTGTGCCACTTTCAGATTTCTCTGCACTTATTTTACAATTTCTTCCATTTCTTTTAACAGTTATGGACCTAATACCAATCTATCTACTAGATTACTCCAATAGATAGGAGTATTACATTTCCGTCCATATAAAATTTCAAAAGGACTAAATCTAGCTGATGTTCGATAATTATTAATATAAGCAAATTATACCAGATGCAAATAGTCCTCCCATTTACCAGGTTGGTTTTTCACATACATTCTTAATAGGTCTTCTAATACTTGGTTTACCCTTTTAGTTTGTCCATCTGTTTGAGGATGGAAAGAAGTACTAAAATTTAATGTGGTGTTTAACCCTTTAAACAAATACTTCCAAAAGTTTCCTGTAAACTTAGGATCTTTATCTGAGATTATGACTGTTGGTACTCCATGTAATCGAAAAATATGTTTTAGAAAAATATCAACTATGTTTTCAGCTTTATAAGTAGTTTTAATAGGTATAAAGTGAGCTGCTTTGCTTAACTTATCAACTACTACCATGATAGAATCATTCTGATTTTGATTTTTAGGCAGCCCAGTAATAAAATCTAGACTAATTATCTCCCATTTCCAGCTAGGAATGGGTAATGGCTGAAGCAAACCAGATGGGTGTTGATGTTCCATTTTTACTTGTTGACATTCAAAACACCTAGCAATCATTATTCTGCTACTTCAGTTTTCATATTTGGTCAGAAATACTCTTTTATTAACATAGTTATAGTCTTTTGATAACCTAGATGACCTGAATATGGTGTTTTATGAATTTCATCCATAATTAACAGCTTAACTTTAGGTACGTTAGGTACATACATTCTATCTTTATACAGTAAAAATTATTTTTCATTTAAACTGTAACCTTTAATTAAGTTTTCTGTTGGATTTTCTTTAGCTTAAGCTTGCAAATTTTGGTAAATTTCATCTTGTTCTATTCCTTCTTTAAGCTGTTCATCTAAGTCTGAAACATAAGTGCTGATAGCTGCTGCAAAACTCAGCCTTGCGTTTCTACTTAATGCATCAACAACTTTATTTTCTTTACCTTCTATATGTTGAATTTCAAAATCATACTCGCTTAGGAAAGCTAACCACCTAGCTTGTTTGGCATTTAAATTTAGCTGATCTAAAAGATACTTCAACCCTTTATTGTCAGTCATTAAAATAAATTTTCTACCAATTAGGTGATGTCACCACATCTTTAAAGCATGTATTATAGCTGTTGATTCCAGATCATATGTTGCATAATTATTTTCATGAACTTTTAACTTTCTAGACTCATAGGTAATAACATGCCCTTCTTGAGTCAAAACACCACCTAAGACATCATTACAGGCATCAGTGCACACTACAAATTCTTTATTAGGATCTGCTATTCTTAAAATAGGTGCCTTGGTTAATAAATTTTTTAACTTTTTAAAGCTTTCTTCACATTTTTGAGTCCAGTCAAATTTCTTTCCCTTCTTCTGGAAGGAAGTTATTGGATTTGCTATCCTCGAAAAACCTTCAATGAACCTCCGGTAGTAACCGATAATGCCCATGAAAGATCGAACATCCGTCACATCCTTAGGAACCGGCCAATCTTCGATTTCCCTTATATTTTTAGGATTTATGTAAATTCCTTCCTTGGTCACTACGTGACCTAAATACTAAATCTTATCCTTGAAGAAATCACACTTACTAAACTTTGCGAAGAGTTGATGCTCTCGCAACTCTTGCAAAACAATTTTTAGATGTTCTTTATGTTCTTCTTTAGTTTTTTAATAGATTAGAATGTCATCGATAAACACGACCACAAACTTATCTAAATACTAAAGAATCCCGTTGTTCATTAAACACATGAAAACAACTGGGGCATTAGTAATCCCGAATGGAATTATGAAAAATTCGTAATGACCATATCTAGTTCTAAAAGCTATCTTAAAGATGTATTCATCTTTAATCCTTACTTGATGATATCCAGACCTTAAATATATTTTTGAAAACACCATGGCTCCATGTATTTGATCAAATAGATCATCTATGCGGGGTAACAGATATCAATTTTTTATGGTCATCTTGTTTAACTGACAGTAATCTATGCAAAGTTGTATAGTTTCGTCCTTCCTCTTGACGAAGATGACAGGTGCTCCCCAGGGATACACACTTGGTCAAATATACTTTTTATCAATTAATTATTTTAGTTGAGATTTTAATTCATTAAGTTCGAGTATGTTCATTCGATAAGGGGCCTTTGAGCTAGGTACTGCACCAGGTACCAGCTCAATGGTGAAATCCAATTCCCTTTTCGGAGGTAATCCCGGAATTTATTTTGGGAATACATCAACATATTCTTTTAAGACTGGTATGTCTTCTACTTTTAACTTATCTATTTTAATTATACTTTTCTCATCAGTAATTGTTACTACATAAGCTTTACATCCCTTTCTAACAACTCTCTTAAGCTGTAGGGAAGAAATCTGCCTTATGGTGGTTTTTCTAGGTATTCATTTAACACTTACTGGTTTTTCATCACTGTTTAAGCATGTGAAAGTTTTATCATAACAGTTTCGAATTAATCCATGTTGTTCTAACTAGTGCATACCAATCAGGAAATCATAAGAACCAAGAGGTATAAGATTAAGTTTAACAACAGTTTCAAATTCATCCATAACTATTGCACATTCTTTGACAAAATAAGTTACTTTTCTTTTAGCACCAGTGGCTAACTGAACTAATAATGAATTCTCAAATTTTTCAACATATAATTTACATTTTTCTACTATTTGAGGTGCAATATAACTGAGACTATCTCCTGGATCAATCAAAACAGTTACAGGGGTCTAATTTATCATACCTTCTACTTCCACCTTGGAAGTCTGATATTCAGCTTGTCGGTTCTCCAAGGATGCATTGATTCTAGGCATGCCCCTTGCTAGTTACCCAACGGTCATCTCCTCCTATATGGTATGAATATTGTTAACAGTCTTCTTTCAGTTTGGATATAATAAATCATAGTGTGGGCCATTACATTCCCACCACTTGATAGGCTCTTTGCACTCAAATTTCTTGGAAAAATTTCCTTGATTATTTGCAAATTCCTTACCTTTAGGATTGTTCTGGTTGTTGTGTTTATTGTTCCTATTTCCTTCAAAGTTCTTGTTATTAGAATAGTTTTTGGCCTTATTATTCTTAGAATTTCTATTAGGCACAAAATCCTTCTTCTTTTGTTCAAACTGATTATTATTTTTCTTATCCTTCCAGTTGGCCAAGCTTTCTTTCTTTCGATTCTGCTCAAAATAGAGGTTAGCTTTTCCCATAGCTTCATCAAAGGTCTTTGGGTTATCCTATTCAATTCTATCTTTAATATGATATGGTAGACATCTAAGGAATCGTTGTACCTTTGGTTTCTCATCTACAAGTTATGGTACATACCTAAGTAGACTTAAGAACTTGTTGTTCAGATCCTTCATTGTCATTGATCCTAACTACATCTCATAAAATGCTTTGGCTCTCTCCTCATAATACTGTTCAGACAAGAATTTATTTTTGAAATGCCTTTTAAAGGTACTCCAATTTACATTTTTCTCTTTTATTCCCTTAACTCTTTTCAAGTCCTGCCACCAAATGTCAGCCTTTCCTGAGAGGTTATATATAGCCATTCTAGCCTTTAACTGGTTAGAATAGTTATATATTTGGAAGTACTTCATCATCCCAGGTAACCAAGATTTAGCTTCCTCCACCTTCTCAATCTCTCCATTAAAGGTTGGTGGTTTTATCTTTTCGAATTATCCGAAAATATCCTCATAAGATTTGTATTTCCTCTTTTTAGTGTACTGATTATCATCACTACTGTCGTTAGTAGTATGATAGTTTTGTTGTTCACCAAACACTTCATAAGACGAACTACTTTCAGTTTTAGTATGTTTCATATTTTTAGATTTACGTTCATGATTGGTATCTTTTGATTTGGTTCTGCTATCCCTACCCTCAGTTTGAAACTTCTCAATTAGGATCTGATTAAGCTCTTCTTGAGCCCTTAGAATCCTTTCATTTTCTTGCTTTACAGACTCCATTTTAGTTTTTAGGTCCTTTACAGTTTGTAACAATTCTAAGGAATTGTTAGTTAAATCCTTTGGTATAGGATCTCTTGGTAGATTTCTTGTTTCAGTAACTAGAGACTCCTCCTCTACATACTCTTCCAGACTTTCCATACTTGCCTATTAAACTTCAGAAAACAATTCTCTGTTGAATAACATTAAAAGAAGAAAAATATGTCAGCATAATAATCTAGTTACTATTTCCTAAAAGCTAGTTGGGATCCATCAAGGCATAGTGTTTGAACCTTATGCTCGGATACCACATGTCAAAACCCCAAATTTTCACAAAAATTTAAAATTTTGAAATAACATAAAATGTTGAGATTGTAGTTTATTAACAGTTAACGGTTAGCAAAATGAGAAACAGTTAATAGATTAATTTGCATAAACTCAATTATGTTAACTCAACAGTTTTCTTATTAACATAATCTTAAGTTTAATTTGCGCATTAATTCTATATTTGATTTACTGATGAGTTTTATTTATGACAGTAGGTGGAATCTGACTTTGAATTCCGGGGCTTACTTAGCATTTATGCTAACGCAGATGGAAAAATTATTCTTACAGGTTTAAAGTTATAAATGACCGAGTATCATCTTTAAATTCATAAAGCATCCTGCAATATTTCTATTTGCAATTAATAAGCTTGGATTATAAGCTGTTGTAATCCAACCTACTTCCATAAGGTCACACAATTTGTTTTCTTCTGTTGCTATAGTAAGCGAAGTTCAAATGATTGTGTTTCTTCCTGTAGAATAAGTAGCGATAGTATTACTTCCTTTGGTTCTGAACAATTTATTTTATCTGCTTGATATTCTTTATTTTCAAATTTAGAAATTCTATATTATAATTCTTGTATTAGGTTCTATGTAAGAACAACTTCCAGGGTTGGTGTTTTTCTTATCGAGCCAATCTTTCATATTATGTTAACCTTACAAATGGGGTAAGAATGTAAAACTATACTACAGTAATGAGAAACTGCCACAACGTCTAAGATAAGATCTCATAGATATGTATTAAGTAAAAGAGCTCATAGGGAAATGTTCTTACCTTTCACTTTTCCATTACATAGTTTGTTATCAAAACTTGGCTAGTTTCTAAGATTTAATAATGTGCATAACTATTTGTTATCGACATAGAAGGTTTTATTAGTGTTACAATTGCATAATGTTTAAGATCCTACCCAAACGACACTATACACATTACACAAGTTGAAAGCTGTGTAATCATTTACACCATCATGACAGGCACTGGAACTAATAAATAGTTCTTCTTACACTATTCACTAAACTATTTATCAGTCAATGATTTCATAATTATCTTAAAATACGATTAACAACAACTTAGTTATTGCACAACCTATTTCACAATGGTGATATCATTATATAAACTTTGATGAGTTGTAACCAATTCAAAATGGGTTAATACCTATATAGGGGTTATGCCTATTACTACGATAAATGTTTACATAATCATTTAACATCTCCATAAGTAAATTATTAGTGCAAACTTACAATAGAGAAACATGATTCTTACGAGATTACTAATACGATCTCGTATCATTTCTTACCCATAAAAATATATAAGATTTATTTTGGGTCACGAGGATATAAGGTTATTATATGTATGAATTCAACGTTATAATAGTGTTGCAACCCATGCCAATCATGAGCTATGCACCAAGCGTTTAAATTATTATAGTATGATTTGAATCCCATGCAAAGTATAATGAGTTTTTGATGAATCATTGGTGATTAAATTTATTATTATGAAAATGCAGGTGACTATGGAAAGTTGACCCACTGCATGATTAAAATATTTGCGACCACATGGAAGTTTCTTGGCCATGCACCAGTTGCATAAATAGTTTTTAACCTAACCCTTGGCTCATTTGATCTTCGTCATTTGCATTGGCCCTGTGGGATACTCTGCAAGCTCCAATGGCAGGCGTGAGTTACAGATAGCCACAGAGGCTCCTTCGCTGGTGTTTCTCGTGTCTTACTCCCTTGAGTTGGGTTCTATCATTCGTCTTCACTGTAATTTATTTCTTTGGTTAGAGTTCACTGCTTCTCCTTGCACATGGATTACGGTCCACCTGTGTCTTATTTTTCTATCCTTATATCATGGTATTCCATTAGTGAAATATTTGAGCTTATTGGTTGTGATGGTGTATCTCCTTTGTCTTAGGGTTCTGGAGTTTAGTTTACCTATTTGTATGTTAGTGACAGTCCGACTCCATGCTTGCAAACTCCTTGTATCCATTGTTCAGGCTTACCCACACCTCTGCTGATAGTTTTGAAAACACCTGAGTCCTGGCGTCTTCTTCCTCGACAAGAATGAGGGTTCGGCTCTTCTTGATGCTGGTTGTGGTGTTACTGTTTGTCCGGGGTTCCATCATTTTCATTTCCATCTTGGGTAAGTTATTAGTTAACTTCCATTACCATTTACAATTTCAATCTACAAAAAGGGTTTTGAATTTTTATTAACTCTGTTTCTTTTATAATAAAGGCTAACATGTCTTCAAGGTTTACAGTCATGCTACATGAATGGATCGCCGAGTAGTTTATGGTAAGATCTAGTTTCAAACAAGGTTCTCCCTGTTTATACAGCCTTTTGCGAATGGAAGAAGTATGAATGTGTCGCACCCAGTATTGGGTTGTTGTTCTTCATTTTTAACATTTTTACTTTGGTTTATCACCCTTGCTTTTCGCGAGGTGACTACAGCTTTAAGCTGTGACTTGTAAAGCTCCTCTTATATTAGCGAAGAACTCACAGTTTGTAATAATTTGTTAAAACTTGTGTATACTCCATATCTTAATATGGGTGCTCAGCTCTTCGTTGGTTTTGTACTCTGTTACCGTTTCGGCTTACATTCAGTCTTCGATCTTGTTGATATAATGTAAATATATTTAATACAGTCTGTCTTGAGCTTAAATTCGTTCTCCTTTATGTATTTATATTTTTATCTCTGTGTAAATAAATTAAATTTTTCTTTAAATTTTTAAGTCAAAAGAATGAGTATATTTCTTATCCTAGGTTACTACTATAATGGATTTGCATATATAAGATTATTGGGTAGTTTCTACTCAGATATATGAGCTAGGGTTTTTACCCTATTTAACCTTTAAGAATATAACTTTCTATATTTTTATTTAATTATTTTTTATTACTATCAAAAGAATTTAAGATTATTTTAGTGACTCAAGAAATTCTAGGTTAGGGTTTATGGAAATAATCTTTGTTTCTTTCTTTAAAGATTCCTCTAGTTTGTCAAAAGAATTTCTTTTTTATTTTAAAACGATATTATTTATGTTGATAATATTATCTGCGAATACTATATTTTCTTAAGTTTGTATTTGCACATACACTTTATTAATAAAGACTGAGACCAGTCTATAATAGTTTAGTTTATTCAGTGGGATTATTTCTGTAAGCTTGCTAAAAGTGAAATGAGGATTTTCAACCCTGTCATTACTCCTTTACATATATAATTTGTCTGTAAAAGTTAAAGGACAGTTCCTCATTAATAATACTTAAAGCATAGGTTACTAATGTATTTTAGTTGTTTTGATTCTAAGGAAAAGAATACTGTGAGAGCTAAATAAGTTTTGTATTAAGATATTCCTTATCTTGAATTAATTTGTCTTTAGAATTTAATTAGGTTATCAAACCCTACTTAGGGTTCGAATAGTTGTAGGTTAAGTTAGATATTAATATTAGTAATAGATATAAACTAAGAGAACCATACTTAAACCCTTAACATAAATAAATAAGCATTATATCTGAGATGTTTCTATTTCCTCTATTTCGGGTCAGAAGTATAGTTTGTAAAAGAAAGTACTGTGTAAAAGAATAACTTACCTACTTTATCACATTGCTATTAGTAAAGTAATATGACTATTTCTTCTTCTAGCATTCTTAAAACACAGTCTGGTTTTAACAATAACCTAACTAAGCAGATTAATATTCTTTTCTGGAAGCAACTATCTACAGAAAGAAAAGATTCCAACACTCTGAAAAACATAAATAACTCTATTCATTTCAGATTCCTATCATATCTTCATCTATTTTAAACACACTACCTATGCTAGAGTATGGTCTGTTTCATTCTAGATGGGGAAAAACACAGATAGTATTATTTCATCCCATTTACGGTTTCAATATTCAAATAACTAAAATATTACAAGCTCTAATAGTTCACTACAAAACATATAAATCATTCATTATTCATTCATTCTCAAATATAAAATTTTAACACAACAAATAAAACAATGTAGAACCTATTCAAAGCTGGATGACAACAGCGTTGGGAGGTCGTTCCTCCCTACCAACTCCTGTAGAGTGCTCAAACAACGTCTTCTCAGGACACCCGAGCCTGTTCCTGGTCTCCTTGGTTGAGAATTGGTGGAGCAAGCAACAAAATACTAGTCCAATGACTCAGTACTAACTCTGCACTCAGCAGCAAGATCCTTCAGCTGAATAGCTATACTAGATCACTTTCTACAGTTTACCCCTCAAACACCTTCCATAAATTCCCTTCCCAATGAAATCCTTTGAAGTACGTTTACCTAAATGATTCTCCTCATGGAAAAATGAGCAGCCTAAGCTCTCTTCAATGGGATTTTTTGTTAAGATTACCTAGGTCTTTTTTTTTTGGTTAGTTGTCATTAATTGAGCCACTAGCTCTGATCCCAATTTCTTGGGGGATCATGACCCCAAATGTAGGGAGGTTTCCACCAGAAACACTATAAGTGTTTGAGGATGCTGCCACTTGTCTATTTTCTCTCCACCCAGTCTCCTCCACCAACTTGACCAGTAACACTCTTTTTAATAGCTCTCCCAAGCTGGTGTCTCCACTTTTGTTTATTTATAATTAAAATATTCAGAATTACATTCAATATCCTTGACTCTACTGAGTCATCATTTACAACTTAGCATAAAATTTAACATAATGTCTTGGAATAAGATTAAATAAGATAATATTATTTTGCAAAATTGGGGCATGTGACAGGTAAAGTACCCTTCCTAATTTGTGGAGGTGATCATTTCACCAAAGAGTGTCTTCATCAAGAGGAAGTTAACATATTTTTGAAAATTTCACCCACCCTGGGAGTTCTTATAGACCCTTTCCCCACCCAACGGCAATTGATTGATCATCAATCCTTGCATGGGCCTTCTTCATCCATTGATGAAGTAAAAATGATGTCAAGTGAGATGATTAACCTGAATACTCGAGCATATATTTATGACCCCCCTCCAGAAAAGAAAAATCATGAGGCTCCATATGATAAACCTTCAGCTTCCACCCCCCTCCATGTAATGGTCTTCATATCGATAAATCTATGCCTGATACAATTTTTCACCCACCCAAGGGTACACTTTGTAAGTCTATTTTTAATCCTAACGCACATGCTTCCCAATACTATAACATATTAGAATATTTGTCCCAAGAACCCTACACTATGTCAGCTCTAGAGGTACTCCAAACTTGTCCCATACAACGAAAAAATTTGCTAACAGCACTTGGAGCAATGGATCCTAAGAATAGTAACAGCATTTCTTTCAAGCTCGATGACTTTAAAAATAGGCTCTCACATTAGTTGGATTTCCATTTATCCACAAAGGTTACCAAAAAAAACATCCATCATACCATATTATATGAGGGAGCCTCTACTTCATTTATGTCTCTGTCTTGTTGGAGAGCCATTGGTTCTCTTGAAATTAATCATTCACCTACTACACTAAAGGCCTTTGATGGTCATGGATTTCAACCATATGGATTACTTCCTACTCTCCATATTGAACTGGGGGGGAATCAGTTTCCATCCATGTTGAATTTGTTGACACTCCTTTGGATTACAACCTTCTCCTAGGTCACAACTGGTTCTATGCTATGCAAGTTGTAGCTTCATCCATTTTTCAGATTAGCCAGTTCCCATTCCAAGGTAGGATTATTATGATAGATTAGTTATATTTCATTTCACCAAATGTTATTTCAAATGATGCAAACAATGTTCCACTTCTGAATACCCCCCAATATCAAAACATTGGAGTATTCCTTCTTAAATACTCTTCTCTCATAGGAGTCTTCCCATTGTAAAATCATCCTCCTATTTCACAATATGGATCCATAAATATGATTTATACCTCTATCATAGACAAATGAATGTCTATTGCTGAATCAGCATCACTTATTCCTTTTGAGGAATTATACACCTACCATATTGGCTTGAACCCCCCCCCTGTCTCTAGATTATCTTTTACATACACTCCCCTCTAATGAATCCATCATGGAAGTTATGTCCCTAGAAGAGATGCCTTGGAAATATCATCACCATAGATGTTCTTTCCTTCCCCCTTTCCATGTGGTAGAATAGAAATTTGCATCTGTGGTTTCATCTGATATAGTCACAGACCCTCAGTCTCCGAACTTTATTCATGGTGTTGAATTCAAGGGTAATTTATGTAATATTATCAAAACCATTCCGGTGGATATATCAGTGAAACCTGATGTTTCATAGAATATTCAGATAGGCCAGAACTCTTCACCTTTAGAGGTTCAGTCCTATACAGCCTTATTGAAGGAATTTAGAGATGTCTTTGCTTAGACTTGTGAAAAAATGTTAGGGATTGATCCCTCCATTGTTGTTCATGAGATTAAAACCTACCCTAGTTTCAAGCTAGTTCTTAAAAAATTACATGAGGTACATCCGAGAAAAGAAGCAGCCATCAAGGAGGAAGTTAAAAAACTTCTCAGGGTTATTTTCATTTACCCCATTCCCTTGACTGAATGGGTGTCCAATATAGTTCTTGTGAACAAAAAATAGATTACTATTATGGTTTGTATCAGCTTTCAAGATTTAAATCAGCCTTGTCCAAAAGGAAATTTCCCTACCCCCTACATCGATAAAATTATTGATAACTATGTTGGGCGTGTCATCTTTTCATTCATGGATTCTCTAGCTATAATTAGATTAAAATTCTCCCTTCATATCAACATAAGACGGTTTTCATATGCCCATGGGGGACCTTTTCCTATCGAAAACTCTCGTTTGGCTTGAAAAATGTTGGCACGACATTTCAAATTGCCATGTCATATGCTTTTCACAATATCAAACACATTGTGGAACCCTATATTGACTATATTCTTGCTTATTCAAAGCAGTGGGATCACCACATTGATCATCTAAAAGCTATTTTTCTTAGATGTCGCCATTTCAACATTCGTTTGAACCCACATAAAAAACAATTCTATGTCGAAACTAGTCGAATGTTTGGTTTCATCATGTCCAAGGATGGTATCTGTATTGACCCTTTGAATATTGAAGCCATCCTAGTTCTACCCTCTCCCACCAACATAACAGAACTCCACAGTTTGCAAGGAAAGGAAAACTTTTTGCGTCGTTTCATCTGCAACTAAGCAGAAAAGACAGATGGTTTCATGTGGTTGTTAAAAAGGATATTCCTTTTGTTTGGGATGACTTGGTGCAGCATGTATTCAACAATATCAACATGCTCTTATGCATGCACACATGTTGCAACCACCTGATTAGACAAAGGATTATTCCCTGTATGTGGTTGAATCCCTTTCGACTATCAATATGGTCCTAGTGTAGACTGATGAACACAACCAAGAACATGTGATTTACTATGCTAGTAAGAGTCTTATAGAATCTGGAACCTGGTACTCACATGTGGAGAAACTTGCTCTGACTACGGTCATTGCAGTTCAGAATTTTTGTCACTACATATTTCTCCGCACAACTACTGTCTATGCAGATTCTAACCCCATGTATTATATCTTGACTTGTCAAGTACTTGGGGGAAAACACACGCTGAATTGTTATTCTCTGGGAGTTCGAGTTGGAATTTTCTAAAACCAATTCTAAGAAGTCGCTTGTTTTTGTTAATCTCATGTGTGATCTTACTAAGGAAAAAGAGCGCCTTGATTCATTACTCGATGAATCTTTTTTTCTCATTAGCACAACTAATCCCTAGTATGGATATTTTATTCTCTATCTCCAAAATCAATGATATCGGCCTAACGCCACTCGTGATGAGCGTCGTCGCATCCACCACCAAGATAAGTAATACCTCATTTTAAATTATACCTTATATCGTCGTGGCATATATTATGTATTACAATGTTGTCTCACCCATGAAGAAGCTGAAATCATCTTGAATGATTGCCACTCTGGAGCTTGTGGTGGTGACCTCTTTGGGTTGGCTACTGCCCAGAAAATTTTGAGCACAGGGTATTTCTAGCCTTCAGTTTACCTCTAAGAAGTGCACCCATCATGCTTCGCTTCATCCTGTCATAGAATTTGGCCCTTTTGCAAAATGGGGCATAGACTTTGTGCATTGTAGACCTACCTCATCTGGGGGGCATGGATAAATTATTGTGGCTGTGGACTACTTTACTAAATGGGATAAGGCTATTCCCACATATTCTGAAGAGGAAAAGACAACTGCTTTGTTCCTTTTAACCATATCATTGCTAGATTCAGGATTCCTAGGGCCATTGTGACCGTTCATGGGTCACATTTTCATAATTAGATGATGGAAGATCTGAGTAAAAAATTAGGGTTTTGACATGATAACTCTACGCCTTACTACCCATAAGCCAATGGCCAAGTTGAAGTGATTAAAATTTTTTTAAAAACCATGCTTCAACGAATGGTAGGGCAGGCCAAATCTATTTGGAATTTGAAATTGTTTTATACACTTTGGGCCTATAGGGCTACTGTAAAAAATTCCACTAGTTTCACACCATTTCAATTGTTGTATGGACTAGAGGCCACTCTCCCGATATAATGTGAAATTCCTTCTCTAAATTTTGCAGTGGAACTTTTTCCCAACACCATTATAGAAGAAGAACGGTTTATGTATTTGAACAAGCTTGATGAAACTCGTCCTCATGCTTCCTTAGAAAATGAGGCTCACAAGCAATGAATAAAATCCCAGTATGACAGATCTATTCAACCCCACTTGTTTAATGAAGGAGATCTAGTCTTGACTTATGACCAGAAACATGATAAGCTAGGGGCAGGGAAACTAGAATCTATGTGGCATGGGTCATACATTATCAGTCGTGTTTTGGAAAAACGTGCATATGAGTTAACGAAATATGATGGGATTCCCTTGGGAGATCCCTGCAATGGTATATACCTCAAAAGATACTATGCCTAGGTCATCTAGCATAGAATATTTGTAAATACTATTTATAGAATGTTGTGTCTCTTGTTTTAAAAAAAAGTGTGGTTTTTGTCTGATATAAGATGTATTTTTCACAATCCTACTTATGTAAATCCTATGTTTAATGGACAGATGACCATTTTTACCATTTTCATGGATGGTGCTAATCATTACATATCGAATCTTGCATCAATGGCTTGGGTACTGTACTCTCCTACAGGTGATCTAGTGAGTTCAAGGGGTGTTTGTTTGGGTCCCTCCACCAAAAATCTAACAGAGTATCATGTGGTGATTGGATTGTTGACAGAAGCCCTAGCTAATGATGTAAGAGATATTAGGGTTTACCTAGACTCAGAATTAGTTTTGCATCAGTTAAAATAAGTCTACACCATCTGAAACCACCTACTCCTTCATACATTATGAAGGGTTAGGCTCCTAGAAAGGTATTTTGAGTAAGTTACATATCAACATATTCCAAGACATTTGAATGCTGTGGAAAATTCCCTGGAAAATTTTGTCCTAGATTGGTATATTGCTCATAGTTAAGTTCATTATAACTTAAAGACATGCATTCAAAATTCATGAGTAGGCATACATTCACACATCACATTTTTCACACACATCTGTAAATAAAGTTTGTCATATATATAGTAAAGCTAAGATACAAAATGTGTTGAAGCATCAAGCCTTTAGATCACCCAAAGTTTAGGACTGTCATAGTTTTAAAACACATATATATGGGGAAAAAACTAAAGCCTCAAATATTTCAGTGTAAATACATGTACAAAAATGAAAATCCTCTGTGGACTAATCCTCGTGGTGGTGCTCATGATAGCACATTACGGCCTAAGCCACTCTACGGAGTAGCCAAGAAAAGTGGCTTGAAAGTCCCATGGTATGACACTGGTATCTTTTAGGTAAGTCATCAGTAAAAACATCGAGGATCCCTACAGTCAAGTGCTATAGGTTCTCCTCGATCTCCCTAAGATGCTTGTCTGCCTCGCTGCGACGGATCACCATATCTCTGAATTCTACTCTCCTCTCAATAGGTGATGCTCTAGCTAGATGAGAAGGTATAATGTCTGCACAAGTCATTTTCACACATATCAACATTACAAGATAAAAAATAAAAATTAAATTAAAAAATTAAAAACATGAACAATAGCATATTTCTTACCTCGATCGTCCAACTCCTCTCCCTTCGACAATGGAAGTTCTAGGTCCTCACAGAAGTCTGATCCCTCATAAGCATATTCTTCTATCATCATTAACTGGTTTCGCAACTAGTGAAAGAAGACTGATCCATAAACAACCTTCGAACCTCTAGCACCGTGACGGGCGATGACGTATACCCACTTGAGCATCCTGGGATCTTCAGCATCCAACCTGCTCAGGGATACCTAGGGTCTAATATGTGGTACCCTCTCTAGGAAGAAATATACTATCACCTCCCCATATCCAAACTGCTTGAGTTGTCCCCGACTGCATTTGTTCAACTGGTCCTTTAAGCTGACCAACATACCTTCACACCAGTTGAATATTGTGGGTGCCATACATTCTATGGCGTATAGCATGTGTTCCCTAGTGGTCAAATGGGTTGGTATGGTCCCAGAAACCTTCCCAATAGTGTAAACCATTGTCCTCAAAGGTCGATCTACTATTCGTTTGATAGGGAGTTTCCCCCTTGGGAATGTGTCCCCAATGAACAGTACCTGTCAATCAGATCATATAATGTAGAATCATCACCCCATGGGCCAAAGAGAACTACTTATATCCCTTTGTGAGACAACCTAGTCAGGAAGTATATGTCATCTATTTCAATACTCAGCATGTGGTCCCCAACCATGAAATGATGTTGGTCAGGGTCCCACATATCAATGATGTATCTAGAAGGTGTATATAGGCCTTCATCCCAGGAACTCTGAAATACTTAATAAACCCACAGGCTCAAAGAGTTTTCGTAGTGGGTGGGTCATTAATTGCTTATAAGTCATCTGTTTCATGTTCATGTTCCTTCGAAATCACCATGATGTGGGTGGTTTTTCTCCTGCAAAAACATTATAAACATGCATTAGACACACATAAAGGTTGAGGGAAGCATGAAAAATCAAAATTTGATGATCAAAGATGGGATTTTTTGCTTTGCCCTATCTATAGGCACTTTTTCTCCATGTAGACAGAGCATAGGCACCTTTGCTGGCTATGGACAAAGCTCCTTCGGCGCTTATGTCCCAGCCGAACAAAGCGTTGGTGGCAGGCACCTTTTTTGGTTGTGGAAAAAGCACCTTTGACGCCTATGTCTCAGTGCAACAAAGCACAGATGCTCAACTTGACCGGAATAAATGCGTCATCCCGAGCGCGCGGTTCTACTTGGAAAACGCCCAAAAAAACCCCGAAAAAGAGTAAAAAAAACACAAAATTCCACCGTGAATGTGAAGGGAAAATTTTTGGCTCTTACTTTCTCCAAACAGCTTGAGGAATGGTTGGTTATAGCTCCTAGAATAAAAAATTGAAGGTTAGCTCCTTTGGCACCAACTTCACCTTCTCCAAATGGTAAAACACAAATGGTAATTTTTTTTCCATTTTGGTCCTATTTATAGTAATTTTGACCTTTTTCATTTTTATTATTAAATAAAAATACTTTAATATTATGGGTTTTTATCATTGGTTCCCTATAGTTTTATAATGAAATTGACTCTAATGTGATTTTCAAGATTTCCAGGTCAAATTCATAAGGCGCATGGCTATGTTTTAAGTTGTTTTTATCTTTTTCATACTTAGGGTAAAAATGAAAAAGTACCGAGCGTTTTTACACTTTTCACATGCTAAAACCTAGTAAAAGAGTGTCGAGTCCACTTTTGTTTCTTTTTTAGACTCATAAAAACTGGCTTATGAAAAAGAGAACCCATTACAGATTTATATTTAAGCTCTTTTCAGTCTCCTTAAAAACACAAAAATATTTCCAAGCAAACTTGTTACGTTAATGCTTTTAAAAATATCATAATGATCAAATAGTCGATGGTAGAATATCTCTTTTTTGGAACCATTAGGCCTATTTACGACAAATGAATGCTCTGGTTGATATCAACCAAAAGAGTTCTCTAGGGCATTATTTTATACTTTTTGGGCCCTAGGTACTAAATCTGACAAAAAAAGGACCTTTTTGGAGCCTCCTTGTGTCTTCGTTTAGACTCTCTACACATGAACGATAATGAGTTCACTTTCATCGGACTCATAAAATCAAATGATTAAGGTCCATTTCTGGGAACTAACCCCTCCTTTCTCAAGTTGGTAAAACATGTGAGAATGGACTCATCACTTGATGAGATACAACGAGTGTTTGTTACCCTCTTTGAACTCGTAAAAATGAAAAAAAGACACTCATCCTTCATGATGGAGAAATTAAGGGAAAGGGGAATATTTTTGAATTTGTATTTATGGTAGCTCATAGTCCACCTTTGAACATGGAACATGTTTGCATTAGCATTTCTGAACATTTGGGTATTTGGCTTGTCTCCGAGTTGATCCACTTTCATAAGTCACCTGACTCCTTTGAGTCAATTCAAAGAATGCATTGTCATATTCCTTGCATTACACCTGGTTTCTATCTCATCAAGTCAATGCTTACAAGTCATTTTTCATGCTGCAATTTTTTCAAAGGATGTCTCTTATGAAATTCAACCCATCAATAACTTTACCTTCCTACAAAATTGGTCATGTCTGAGTTAGATCATGGTTGTCTCATCACTTAAAAATCAAATCTTGTTCCATGTTTCATGTCGATGATGGGGGGAACAGCATGTCCCTCCTTCGACGAGACTATTCCTGTTGACTTCAGAATATCATCCAAGAACTAGATTCAGAAACCTAGTCAAGTACCTTGAATCCTGCATCCCTCAATGGCATGTTTCCTCGATTTCAATAGTATTTTTTCATCAATGACCTCTGATTGAAAGATTCTATCAAGTGTTCGACTTCAAAACATCTATTCACACTTGGGAGAATGTACTGAGATACCTTGGGGATCATTGAAATTAATGGTAATTTCCCTCGCACTTGTTAACAGAATACATCAATGACTGGTAATCAAGTGGTTTCTACCATGTTCGATGCCAAGACATATATTCACATGAATAGAATCTTATCCGTTTTGGATTGGAATGAAGACCATGAGTATTTAGGTTTCATCAGCATAATTTCCTATCCTCGGGTTGCGATGGAAGATTATTTGGAGTCATGACATGGATCCACATTGTATGTTTGGTGGCTATGTCCAGTATCAAGTTCGGATAACATGGATCTACTTTGTATGTTCCGTATCCATGTTCCACTCTCTACATAATTGGTCATGGATCTATAGTGTATTCTTGGTAGCCATCACATGGCCATATTCATGGATCTGCAGTGTATTGGTTCGTAGCCATGATTGAGTCAGAAAAGTCAGTTGTTGGTCTTATGTTAATTGTGAACTCATCTCAAACTGCCTCTAATACCATATTGATGTCTAGAAAATTATTTTACCTATCAAATCCTTCTAGCTTCATACTTTGGGGGGAATTCTGTTGCACCTGAAAAATACATTGTTTCTTGATTGCCCTTCAAAGAGCCTGGTCAAATATTCATATGGTGACTTTTTTCCATCCTTGGGGAGGTCAGCTCTTTTAATCAGTTATGACATAGTACCGCAAGTGCACTGTCCCATTGAGTAAAGAGCATTGGTGCCTTTTGTATCTTGACATTAGACGTCGTCAGTGATCTTTCCCTGTGAGCAAAAATTATCGACACCTTTTCACCTTAAGCCAAAAGTGTCGATGGAATTAAAACATGAAAAAATAATATTCTAGAATCTTTTGTATGAAATTCTCTGTGGATTTGGTTCCTACTATCTAGGGAGAGGTGGAATTCTCCTTCCTCACCTGTAGGGATCATCTCCTATCCATTTCCTAAGTGAATATCATCTCATTTGGTCTATAAATGAAGCCTTCACTGAGTGAGTGAGATGATACCAAAGAAAGCATCCTTATGTTGTTGGACTGAGATCTGTCTTAGAGGCAATTTTGAGTGAGTTTATGTGTGAAGGTCTTGTTGTGAGTGAGGATTATTTTAAGTCCATTGGGAAGACAAAGCTAGCAACATCAAGGCTTTGGTTGTAGCTTTACCTTCTTCATTCATTAATACAAAAGTGTTTCCCTTTCCCATACTTAATTTGTGTCAATATCAATTAAATATTGTTAGATTCCTTGATGACTAGCATATATTGTTAATTTATCATGTTGATCTCATATTGGTGTGTTGTCTTTTGATCTTTCTTTGTGGGTACTGAATATTGCATGCAGAACATTAGAACAAAGGAAAAATCATTCAGATCTAAGGTATTAAAGTGGTTTCATGTTCAGTGAATTAACTATCTAGGGGAAGGATATGTTGTTGTGGTTTTTTGTTCTATGCTTGTATCATACAAGGTAGAGGAACAAGCGGTGTCATCACCAGTTGTATAATTCCTTGAAACACTATGGCTTTAGAAAATGAACTAAATTTTATTGTTGAGAAAGGTAAGTGGCATATTAGGTTATATGAATCCTATGGATTGTTTTTCCTCTCTATTTCTCTTAATCTCCTCTTTCATTTAGATGGTTTGACCCCTCCAAACCAATTATGGACCAAATTTGAGTGTCTATCTAGATTTCAAGATGAGTTAAGAGCGCATCAGCTGGAGAATGAGTTATTCTCATTGAGTCCAAGCAATTTCTATTCTATTGAAGGTTTATTTACCAAATTCATGTCACTTGTTCTATTTATCACACAATATGGGATTGAGAAAAAGGACGTTCAATTGATCCTTTCCATTCTATCAAAATTGGGTCCTGAATACTTAGTTTTTGTGTACACTTTCCATGCTACTAGGATTGTTATTTATAACTGGAAGATGCCTTCTTTGAGTACATTCTTTGATTCATTGAAAAAGGAGAAAGATAAATTGATCTATATTGGTTCTCTTACATATTCCAAGGGAAAGGATCATGCTCTTATAGTTCAAGAAAGCAAGAATACCAAATCAAAAGAGAAATACAATGTGAAAGACAATAGGCCAAAGTCGGATATTGAAGATGAAAGTTCGAAGGCTACTGATGAAGATTCAATGAAGAAAGTCAATAAGAAATGAAGTACATACAATTGTTCTTATTGCATCAATGGATTTTATCTTGAGAAAAAATGTTTCAATAAGAATATGGACACCATGTCTCAGTTTCTTGAGAATCACAACATCGAAGCTCTAGATGAGCCATAGAATCCTGTTGATTCTTCAAAACACTGTCATAGTGCGCAGTTCCAAGGTGATATTCCTTGATTTCCAGAGTTCAATAATTTCCTCACATATTTGATATAGATTCACTTTCTGATATATCAGAATCAAAAATCTTAGTTTTTTTTCTATAATCTGCCTATCAGTCTCCTAGATTCATCTCCCAATGATTGTGATTTTTCACTAGATCCTGACTTGTATTTAAGAAGCTCTTGCTCACATCATTCAAATGGTTATAATTATGATTTAGAATAATGTTTGTAGTATTATATGAATATCATGAAACCATCCATACCTCCATCCATACCATCTACAATGCCTTTGGATACTCCTAATACTATAGAAACCCCAAGTTCACTAGTTGATTCCTCATTGGTTTCTTATGCATTGTTACTTATATCAAATGGTTTAAAGTATTGCCTATTTTTCATTTGTTGGTTATACATTACCTTATTCATCATTGTAATTATATTACACATTTTTTGATATGTTCTAAACACTTATGGTTCAGATCTCATTCCACCAATCATTCATATGTTTACACTCATCGGTTTTCTCCAATTGCTCATACTTTTCCTAGTCTAGCCCCATGTCCTCATGGAGACACTAAATCCTTGGTATTTGCTATTCCATATGATAATACTTCTTATATATGAAAATATTTACAGCCTCAGATAATATCTAGGAAGGTGATACATGATATTGGAAGAAATATATGTGATCCACATCACAATTTTGAAGTTATACATGGAACTAATTGTCTTAATTTTTGTACTCTTTGGGAGGGAGTATGCACATATCTCTTTTCCTTTCCATATTTTTTTTGCATATCAAAGGTTTTTTTAAGAAATAAGAATTCATATAATTTTCTTACTTCATCATATGATGAGATACAAGGAGTTGTTCCTCTTCTTTCTTGCAGATTCTACACTCTAGTGCATGATCACAGAGTTCATGATTTCCTCATCAAAGTATTTCACCAGAAGCAGTTCATTCAGCTCATTCAATAGAATATAAAGATATAATTAAATACATATTTCAAATTTTGTTCCTTGTCCTTTCTTGAGGATGATTCCCCCTCATGTGGTTTTTTCTCTTTCCTCACTTTTATGGACAAAATAATTGTAAAGGGTGACCATAGCCTTGTTACTAGGCCATATATAGGTCTATATTTCTGATTATTTCAGACATATCATCATAAATTCAGACTTAAAGGAGTTTTTTGGGATATTATAAACCCACTTCATACTTATGATAACAATATTTAATCATATTTATTAAATTCCTACCTACTACCCTAGATAGTTGGCATCCACTTGCACCACTTGGTCAACACTTGCCATATTACCCCAAGAGCACCTTTATCCTAATTCTAGTTAGATTCTTCCCACTTTATTGAATTATAGAATTGGTAACTACACCTTCCTGTAGATTATGTCTTTATACTGGTTTTATCCTGATTTTATGTGGATAAGGTAAAACTAGTCAAATAGGAAACTGTTATCTTTTGTTGCCAAACCACACTCCATTATTTTATCTCCATATCCCATGGTTACCATGTTTATCCATAACTCATGAAAACTCACTCATTATTCATCCAATTCATGAGGTCCTTGACATATTTGGAAAGTTCTTTAGCCACCTATAGGGGTTTATCATATTTGGTAACTCTACTTTATGAGCTAGCATGAGTTATATCCTAAGAAACTTTAATTTACGTATGAAGGATGTATTATTTATGTACACTAATTTTATTAATAATACATTAAAACATATTGGATCATTCTTCACTTCTCTTGTATCCAATATTACTATTCATCTCTCTATTTTCCTTGTGCATGCTTGTGATAATTATCTTTTTAGATAGATCTACATCTTGTGCTTCTTCTTAGCATCAAGGCTCTATTTCTTCATAGTATAAGAGATGCAATTTCTGCATAGCATAGGGAATGAAGGATATTTGTTTTGTGCAACAAACTAAATCCTACGTGATCTTGGGGAGTTGAAAAAAAATTTGAAGCCATGACATCTATCTCCATCTGACCGAAAGACCATCTCAAAGGAACTTCCAAATTCAACACATGGAAGGCGAGCGTATTGAACATTCTTAAAGAGCATGATTTTGATACATTTGTATCCACTGTGGTAGAGGAGCCTATTACTAATGAAGGGTGATCCAAATTCAAGAAGAATCAAGGAAGATGCAAGCAGATCAGCTATGATTCAGTTGAATACAATATCATGTTTGTGATCATTCCGTTGAAGACTGCAAAGCAGTGTTTTCGTACAATCACAAACATTTATGAGAACAAGGACCTGATTCAAAAGAGGGATTTGAAGAAAAATATATGGAACCTAAATAATAATAAGGAGTTCAATCAAGGAAATCATTCCCTCACGACAAGAATGCGGAAAGGAAGAAAACCGTTCACTCCATAGAAGTTTTTTCATTCAAAAAAGGAGTTCAATTTAGGCAAATCAAAGGCAAAATGCTATTATTGTCAAAATCAAGGTCATTATGCATGGCAGTTTCCAACAAATAAAAAAAGGTAAACATCAGGTTCATTCTTATATATCTAAAGAATATGATCCTCCTCAAGAGAACTCATACAAAGAAGAAGATGAATCTCCTTAGGAGAACTCATTCGAAGAAGAAGATGAACCTCCTCAAGAGAACTCATCCGAGAAGAAGATGATGATCATCGGAAAAAAAATTCCTTTAGTGGATAAAAGGATTCTCTCTTGTGTGCATGGGATCCTTATTCCCATGTAGATATTCTCTATTGTTTACTTAAAAGTAATTTTGTAGCATTTAAAGTTGCAACGAATAAAGAAGGACTCCAGCAATATATGCAAGGATGTAGAGATCAAGAAGGATCCAACACAAAACAACAAAAAATAAGTACCTTGTATTTTGATTGTTTTATGTTGTTACAAATCATATATAAAGGGTTTTGAATATGTCTCATTACATTCATATAGAGATTTGTATTCCTGTAATTAGGAATTGTGTTATAAACATGTTAAGCATGTGCATTGTTGTCTTTTTGTTATTGACAAATGGTGAAGCTCATGAAATATATGATATGCAGAAATATTTGTTAATGTAAGGCTGCATAAACTTTCATGAGATATGAATACAAGGCTGAAATTTTATGAGATATATAGGGTTTCATAAAATATCGATGAATATAAGGATGATATTTTCATATCAATATAGGGCTGCATGATTGTTCATAATATATCATATATATAGATGCATGCTTTCTTCATGAGATATGATATGGGACTGATATAAGGATGCAAATCAATACATGAGATTAGAATGGGCTATGTTAAAACAATTGGTTATTATATGTACATAATTGTGTAAATCATTATCAATATATTGAAAGTATTCATGTGAATAAAATTCATGAGTATGAAATGGTTTTAGCCACTGGAATAGTTTGTGATCTTGTAGGGAAAATAAATATTCCTTGACCTACAATTAAAGAATGACATGAATATCGAGTCATTCTGATGGATGATCCCGAAAGAGAGCATATTGAGAGGTTCCTATGTTTCTTAGGAAGAAGTCATAATAGAATCCCTAATACTATTGTGAGAGATATAAAGACTCCTAAAGATATTTAAATTATCTTATTTACATTCATATGTCAAGAAGAGATTCAAAAATAGATGAGGATGAGACTCCTTGTTGGAGGACCTAGATTATGATTCTCACTTCCATATGGTGAGAGGGAGAAGATATATTTGCTAGATCTCGAGGAACCAGAGCAACTGGATGATGTATATCTTGGTAAGAGGAGACCTGAAAGATGCTTATATTCAAAAGGAAGCTAAGAACAACATTCAAAAATCTTGTTATGATTCTTGAGATTAGTGGTGTGGCAGTCACCAGATAATATTTTCCTCAGTTAAGAAAAATATGCATTAAATATCTTGAATAATTTAACGATGATGGATTAAAAGTCCATAGACATACATATGAAGATGAATCTAATTATTACTTCATATTTGAAGGATCTCAAAGACAATTGAGATGTATTGGGTTAAGAACCAGGATTAATTATATGTTTTTTAGTCTGTACATAGACATGTACAAAAAATCATGTATTGTAGTACCTTCTTGGTACAAGTGAATATGGACTTAGCTACATATTGAACCGTGAAATAAAAGGATATATGGATTCTGACTAGTGCAATGATTTAGAAATATCACATCATAGATGTTGCTCCATATAGAGCATATTGAAGCAGTAAAGTTTCATGAGGTTTCTAGTCAATTAGAATCGAGTATCATAAAGAATCCTCTATTTGAAGAGGGAGTATTGACGTGTCTTCACAAGTAGCGGCAGATAAAATCCTCATGGCTGAGCCATCCATGGGTTGTGATTTATTGTGAAGAGATTCCAAATTAGAAAAGACATAGTCAAGGTCTTAGAGACTATTTGATACTCAAGAAGAGTGATAGTGAGGACTATTAGAGGTAAGTTAAACCTCTTGGAAAGGTTAGTTAGACATGTCTTTACCTAAGTGAGAAACTATAGTATAATATGAAATCATTGTAAAAGTGAGTAAGACATTAAGAAAATCAAAAAGAATGGCAAGCTCACAGAGAACTTCTCCAGTTAGTAGAAGATTATTTAAGTCAACAAATGTTGAACCTTGAAAGAAAAGAAGAGATTTTCTTTCTGCAAGATATTAGACATTTGAATTTGTTGTATATGATGGATCTGAAATCCATGGTTTCTAGTTTCGAGAAACTGCATTCTGGATCATATCCAGATGATGACACTATGTATAAGTAGTTGGTTGGTCTCTTAAAAGTACTTATCAAACTTGTTGTATGCTTGTTACTAAGCATATGCTTGATTATCTTGTAGGTACATTAGAATAGGTTCTTTATTGTAATTGATACATGGTCGAACTATTATATGATTGTGTTATACAACTATTTTTTTAGCCTGAGATAAGATATGTATGTTATGGTTAGTACTACAGAAGCAAAAGTGTTTTGCTAATAGTACTACCATCTGAGAAGCAGACTAGAAGAGAAATTTATTTGTGATGGTTGGAGAGAGTGAGCATAATTATGATGACTGGATGGTGTGACCATATTGCGATGGTTGGAGAGAGTGACCATACTTGTGATTACTAGAGAGCATGATCATACTGTGATGGGTGGAGAGAGTGACCATACTTGTGATGACAGGAGAGCATGACCATAATTTGTATGTGTATCTAGTCAAGTATGTGTATCCAATTGAGTTGTGTATCAAGTTGGAGATGTGTTATGATAAAATGCATTGGTATGAAGTTTTACTTCATTAGAGACATGGTCATGTAAAGTGAAATTTCAATACATAGTTATTGATGAGAAGATTGCAAATGTGGGACAAATCCACCATTAGTGACGGAGTTGAGATACTTCCGAGATAAGATTGGTATGGCAAAAAATTCTTGGAAAATAAGATAATGTCTCCCTCGCTGAGAGGGGTTGTTGTTTATACATCCTTACTACTCATTCTATGAACTTTTGTTGTATCAAGTAGGAACTTGTGTTGTATCAATTCCCATCTATATCCTCATTTGTTGAGGTTGGATGATAACACTACAGCCTTGTGTTGTATCAAGATTGGTCTTGTGTTGTATAAAGGCTGTATAATTGTGTTGTATCAAGTCTGGACTTCTGTTGTATCAAGGCAATGGTTCTCATAGATGGTACCCTATGACATGGATCTCCAATTGTGGAGGTATAATGATGTACTTCTTAAATAGATCACACTATATGATATATTACTAACCATGGCCATTCAAGATGGATAAAGCTACTAAGTATCCTATAGAGTGAATTACTTTAACATATGAGTATATGGTCCTAGGTAATATAATCTGATCATAGCATGTGACAATTCTTTTGAGTATAATATGATAATATGGATAAATAATTAATACAAATGGGGACCATGCAGTAAATGATAAATTATAAAGAGATAAGCATAGATAGAGAGAGAGAACTTGAATTTCCTAAAGATAGATAAGTATGTTGCAGTTGTAAAGATTCAGTTAAATATGAATAACTCAACAATGCCTTAGTTAAATCTTGTGTGCTTCAGTTAAATAAAGAATATCTCTATGATCCATGCAAAGTTAAAAATAGTAAATATAAAGGCGATTTGCGTGGATGAAACTAAAAGTGAAGCACTTATGACACTAAGAGTAAATCAATGATGACACTAAAAGTGAAGCACCGATGACACTTAAGGTGAAGCATTAATGAAACTCAATTTCTCCTATTAACTAAGTGATAAACTTTCAGTTAAGTATTAAGTTCAATTCAAATTCAGTCAACCATTAGTTAAATCTATTCTTGGAAGGAAGGGCACATATATTGTGCATGGAGAGGAATCTAAAGCACCGACTTGGCACTAGTGCTAGCAAGGCACTAATGTTTGCATGGATAAGAATCCTATGAACTGACTTGGCACCATTAAAGGCAAATTCAAAATTTTAGTGCATGGATGGATAATTCTCATGCACCCATTCTCTAGGGTTTGCATGGAATGAATTTTGACTTGTTATTAAATTATCCGACACTTGGCATGTTCATTACAGTTGTTTTAGATGATATATCTTCTCTATTGATCTGTGTTCTCTATTATCTAGAAATGTTCTAATGTGTTGTAAACCATTCTCTACAAGTCTATATATTATACTCAAAGAATTGTTGGGTTTTTCATCCTCTGTATTTGGAGGGTTTTCCCAAGGTACATCTTGTCTCATATGGTTGAATGATTTATGTGGTTGATTTGTCTTATGATATTCATATGTTCAAGGATTGATTGATACAAGTTTTAAATATCATAGTTCTTCATTATTGCTCAAAATATTAACATGCCTATCCTTAGAGAGTCTTCTTCCATTATGCATTATTTAAAATAATCCCAATTCTCTATTAGATTCTTGGTGTATCTATCCCCAGTGGTGTATTTTAAGGTTGGGTACATTACAAAGTGGTATCAGAGCCTAGGTTCCAACATTGTGGTTTTTGGGCCTTATACAGAGTTGTACACCTTCTATTTATGTGCACTTGAAGATTATAAATATGATTTATGAAATCAATTTTATCCCCCTTATGTTAATTGAATATTCAGAAGACTCACTTCAAATATCAGTTCGTTTGTATCCTAGTTTTTAATTTCAGAATTGAAGAGATTAAAGATCAATTTATTGTATACTTTAGAATTAATTAATATTGTATATTTACTACTCAATAGATTGATTGGTGGGAACTGTGAATTACATATCTAATGTTCAATAGATTGATTGGTCGATGCATGTTCACTTTGCATTGCCTCTTTTACTATCTGGTAATTTGATTGGTCGACACTTGCTTAATGTGCATTGCCTCTTTTACTATTCAGTGACTTGATTGGGTGATGCTTGTCCATTGTGCATTTCCTCTCTTACTGTATATTTAATTAATTGGTAAATGCTTAATAATTTTTCATGGAATAATTACCAATTATAAATTGCAAGGATTATTCCTGCATATTGTGTGTTATTTATGCATATGCATTAGGTATGAATGTGCATGCATAGTGTATTGAATTATTCAGGAAATGAGGGGCAGAGCCCTAATCCCTCTACACGTTTTGCATTCATATGTTTAGGATGATCCTAAGAGTATTTCTTGGGTATGCATTGAATTAATTAATATTTAAATTCTTCTTGCAGGACTATTGATTTACGAGTACTTAGATAATTACTATGCGTTATTATAAGTTGAAAATTGTACAATGACTAAATACTATATGCATTGGAAGGGCATGATTAGAATGAATTGGAAAATGCATTATCTATAGGCATTAGTTATTTCATGGTAAATAATAAGGTGCATGGGTAATTGTATATTTGGCTTGATATTACATTTCTAATTTTGGATTGGTGCTTATAAGTTTACTTTTATGTTGCTATAAAGTGCATGAAGCTTTTTCTTGTGATCTTTGTTAGAAAAGTATCCTGATGATATTGTTAGAGATTTTATATTTGTTAGAGAAGTGTCTTTGTGATATTTGTTGAAAGGCATCCTTGTAGAGTATCATAGTAGTATTTCATGCATCTTGTTGTAAAATTATCTTGATAATATTCTGTGTAATTGTTGGTAATGCATGAGATTGATTGACTAGAATGCATTTCATGAAGAAAGGATACTTGATGCACTTCATGAACTTGGTTGAGATACTTTATGCACTTCATATTGGTTGGTATACTTGATGCACTTCATATTTGTTGGTATACTTGATGCACTTCATGACCTTGGTTGAGATACTTGATGCACTTCATGAACGTGGTTGAGATACTTGACGCACTTCATATTGGTCGGTATACTTGATGCACTTCATATGGGTTGGTATACTTGATGCATTTCATGACCTTGGTTGAGATACTTGATGCACTTCATGAACTTGGTTGAGATACTTGATGCACTTCATATTGGATGGTATACTTGACGCACTTCATGACATTGGTCGGTATACTTGATGCATTTCATGAGATTGGTTGAAGTACATGGTGAATTTTATGTGCATGACTTATTGGAAAACATGTTTAATGCATCTCTTGTATATTGATAGAGTTTGTATATAATGCAAATCATGTATCTTTAATTAATTTCAAGTATCTTAGAGTATGTTCATAATGCATGATTGAATTTGAATTTGAATTGATTAGAATGTGTTTAGGGTAGATACATTCCAAGTGTTTGATTTTATGTACCTTTGATGTACTTCATGTATGATAGGTGAAGTAGAGTGAAGTGGATTAAGAAGGAATTTATTTCTTGTTGTGATTTCATGGAATTTATTTCATGTACCTTGGGAGTATTTCATGTGATTAACTAGAATTTATTTCTTGAAGTTGTGTTGCATTTATCTTGTTGAATAGTATATATATATATGTTTGTTGATAACCATGTGTTTGTTCGAATGTAAATAAATGCATTGTATTATTACATCTTTAAAAAAAATGTTGAATGCCTTAAATTATTTAGCTTGATGGCTTGATGACCTAGCCTTAGAAACCTTATCCCATTGTGATTTTAATTGATTCAATTTCCCCCCTGGTCATTTGGTGCCTTTGGCCTTAGTTTTGGGGTCGGGTATGTTACTAAGCGGTATCATAATGAATGTTGGAATGATTTTACTTTGCAATAATATTGTAATTACACAGTTGTTGTGCGTTACATGGATTTAGTATTGGAAGGAATTTTATAATATTATGCATTTTATAATAGTTGGGAGCTGGAATGTATTATGCATTGGGTAAATGATTTAATATTTCATATTTATCGTGTGTAATATCATAGGGTAAATTACATAAATAATACACAATGGATTTGGTATACCATGGGTTGGAAAATGAGGGGTGTAACCCTAATCCCTTTACATGGTTTATATGGTGGGTAATTGAGAATAATGCACTGGTACTTGCATATAGATATCATAGGATGGAAAATTAATAGTAATTGCTTACTGCGTGAATTAGATTGAATGGTATTTGCATGGATTGGAAATTAGTGGAAATTGAATTTATATTCCATGCATTGTTGATTGATAACCATTGATTTGGTATTGCAATAAATAGACATTGAAGTGGATTAATTACTAACTAAAGTATATACATATATTATGCATATGTATTGAGAAGAAAAGAGGGTAGCCCTATCCCTCTTGGCTTAAATATTTGGAAATATAAATATGTATCTTAGTGTGCCTTAGTATGAGCATATTGTATACATTGAATTAAATAATGAATGTATTGGATATGTGTTGCATTGATTCGGATATGCATTGCACTGGATATTGGTTGCATATTGTGTGTATTTGATATGCACTGGAATTTGTATGTGTTGAATGGGCATTGGAATTGAATGGAATTTGAAATAGATTTGTGTGCCTTAATGTTGTTGATATGTGTTGAATGGATTAGTTATTCCTCTAGGGATTCTCTAGGTAATAATAGTTGGATTATATGATGATTTTATGTGACTAAGTCAAGTGCTCTTATGTGAATTCTTGGAATGTGGTAATGTCTTGTTAAGATGTAGTTCCTATAATTGATATTAATGTGTAGGTTGTTGGTCTTTCCAAGTTGGTAGATACAAGACAAAATATGTTTTTATAATGGTTTACATTAGGATTTATTTATATTATTGTGATGCACATAGAGTTAATAGGTTGTTACATGCAGGATTTGTACTTAATGTTAATATCTAAACTAGTATTTCTAAATGGTATTTCCAAGCTGGGAATTAGCCAAAACATGGTAAAAGATTGTATTATGAAAATATTGTTTTATACTAGCATGGATTATTTGGTTGTACGATGATGTTCCTTGTACTAACATGTTGTTTCATGTAGGATATGGATATTCATATGGTTAAATGGTCATGTGCTTAAGATGTTAAATGCATACACTCAACACCTATGTTGGTGATATTTCATGTAAAAGTATCTCAATGAAAAGTATTTACTAATCATGTAAATGATTAGAATGTGATTCATGTATCTTTTATTGAAGGTGTTATTCATGTTGAAAAGTATATGGTGGTTACTAACCATATGATTGGTTTGGAATGTGATTCATGTATCTTTGTTGAATAAGTATTTCATGTATCCTTATTGAAATAGTGTGTACCTTAAGCTAATCATGTGATTGATTGATTGAAATATGATTCATGTGGATGTAATTTATTTATCCTTATGGAATATTGAATTTCTCGTAATGAGGTTTGAAGACCCTCTAGTGTGGATTGGATATTGACTCTTGCTTTGACACTAGGAACCATTTTGCTAATCCAGGTTCTCGCACGAGAATCTTAGGAATGGGATGGTGATATTCCAGGAATTGGAAGGGTAAAGGGATGATGATATCCCAAGGGACTAGAGGGGTGAAGAAAATCACATCCCATAGGATTTGGAGACAGATGAAAAAGAAGGTGGTAGTGGGAATTATTATGGTTTCTCGGAAGTGGAGTTATGGGAGTTCTAAGATAAAGGAATACTTGATAACTAAAAGATGTTATGAGGGAGGTATAGCCTCATATGTTTTTTAATGCATGGAGGAATGCACAAATAAAGTAAAACATGAAGACATGTATGAGTAAATATACATGGAGGACAATGCATTGTTTTGAGGGGGATGGGATGTAATGCCTCGATGGTAAGCCTGGGACATATGTGATGTGGTTATTTGTTATTATTATGGAACTAGGTTCTTGTACTATGGACTATGGAAATTATTATTATTATTTTATTAGTATTTACCTATAATTAAATAATAACTCAACATGGACAACAAACATCGCTGGGGGTCTTGTATTCCACATGCGAGGGGGTTGTTGGGTTAGCAGTTGCTTCTCTTCCCAACAATACTCTATGTTTCCTATTTTTTATTTTATTAGACTATGGAGGTCCTAGTACACATATTCGATGTTTTCCATGCACCCATGCACCCATTCACCAATTCACTCATGCACCCATGTAACGACACACCCATGTACCCTCACCTGATGAGAATATTCCCTATTTGCATTGTCTTCAGTTAATTAGAGTAAATTTGGGTGAATTGAAGCTAACTTCATTTAGTTGGAGTGATTTGGCACAATTCAAGTTGAGTTAGTTAGAGGGAGTTTGATTCAAATTCGAGTTGTCCTTGGTAAATTAGAGTAATTTTGGATCAATTTGAGTTGTCTTTAGTGCATGGGATTGGTTTTAGGGAAATTTGAGTCACTAGGTGAAATTCAAGTTGTCTCGAGTTAATGGTAGTGATTTTGGGGAGGTTTGAGTCAGTCTTAGTAAATTCAAGTTATCCCTAGTGACTGTGAGTGTTTTTTAAAATAGATTTGAGTCATTCTAAGTGCACTCAAGTCTCTCTTTTGAGAAACTCTCAATGATTTGGAATTGCTTCTTCGTAGTCTTGAGTTAGTCTCTTAGATGGAATTCGAATGGGTCTTAATGAATTCGAATTGATTTTCATTCATTCATTAATTCTTGAGGGGGTTAGTCAGTGGTGGAGAGATTCTTTCCCTTGAATTTGAAATCCATTGTATGGATTTGAATGGTATTTTGCACATAGTTATCAAACCTTTGTTTTGCAAGAGAAGGGGGAAATATTGTGAAGGATATCATAATTGCCACACCTTTGTTTTGTAGGAGAAGGGGCGAATCCTTTGAAGGAGATAATAGTTGTCACACATTTTTTCTAAGGAGAAGGGGAAAATCATGTGAAAGAGATCCTAGTTGTTTCAATTTGTCTTTTAGGAGAAGGGAAAAATCCTATGAAGGAGATTGTAGTTGCTAAAACGTTTTCTTGCAAGAGAGGGGGGAAATCTTATGAAATAGATCCTAGTTGTTGCAATTTGTCTTGAAGGAGAAGGATAAAATCCTATGAATGAGGTCATAGTTTTTGAAACTTTGTCTTGTAGGAGAGGGAGAAAATCATGTGAAAGAGATCCTAGTTGTTGCAATTTTTCTTACAAGAGAAGGGGAAAATCTTACATTGTGTCTCTCAGGTTGTGGAACTGAGTATTATCCTTAGAGATCATATTCAAGAGAGAGTTCCTTAGAGTGTGGATCCATGACCTCAGCTCGGGGGTGACCTCCTCAAGTAGTTTGGCTTGACTGTGTATAAGGCTTGGAGGAACGTTGTCTTATTGATGCTAGTTGCACCATAAATAAAATATAAGTATTATTTTACTACATTTTACTATGTTGATTGTTGCATACCCATGGAGGATGAGATATCTCTATTATTTTATGCTATAAATTTGATTCCATGTTCATTTTATATGGTTGAATTAATGTTGATAAATTGGTAGCTTGTAGATTAGTTTTGTTTATGTGTTATTGTAGCTATTATAAGATCGTTGATTTATGATTTATGGCATCCAATAGATCTGTTTTTTGGGCATATCATATATTTGTATATATTTTCTCTAGATCTGATATTATTTGGTTTTAATGACTGTAAATATGTTGTATTATGATGACATAATTTTCGTTTATTTGAATGTCTTGATGTTGATTTTATTATTGTTGTAAAGCTGAATTCTAAGAACATACTATAGGTTTGATTTTATTAATTGGTTAAATGGTGATGGGAGGTTTCCCATAGATGTGATGATGATATTTAATTTATGTTTGCAATGGTTACTTATACCTAGATGTATTCATGTTACCGACACATTGCATTACATGTACACTTTGAGAATAGTTTGCATTGGAAAGGTTGTCTTCCTATTTATGGATGATTGTTTTCATTTATTTGGATGATTGGCATGTTGTCCTAGCCTTATAAAACCTTTTTCTAATGTTCATTATTTAGAGTCAACCCCTTTTCCTGTTGGATTCCTGGTGTATATGACCTCGATGGTGTGTTTTGGGGTCAGGCACATTACAACCAAGCAGTTAGACCAATTACATTTTTAACGAAAAATTTGAATGAGGTCAGAAATAACTACTCCATATATGATGTAGAATTCTATGCATTTGTGCAAGTATTGTGACATTGGATACAAGGTTTAGAGTAGAAAGAGTTTTTGTTATTTATCGATCACATTGCATTAAAATATATAAACACCCAAAAGAAATTAAATAGTAGAAATGAAAAATGGGTCTCTTTCTTACAAGGTTACACCTTTGTTTTGAAGCAAAAATTAGGAAGGCAAAATAAGGGTACAGTTTCTTTGAGTCAACACATTGTTCTTTTGACAACCATGGAAAATCAAGTAAATGGGTTTGGTGTATTGAAGGATATCCATGTGTCGAATAAAAATTTTGGGGATATTGTGGAATAGTTGAAGAATGCAATTGTCAGTAACATGGATCTTGTTTAGAGTGAATATTTTATGCAAGATGTCTACCTCTTCAAAGGAAAACAACTCTGCATTCCAATTGGTTATCAGAGAACTTCACGGTAGTGGCTTGGATGGACATTTTGGAAAGGATAAGACACTAGCCTTAATCGAAGATAAGAATTATTAGCTAAACATGAAAAATGATATAACCAAGTATATGGCACAATGTAGGATTTGTCAAATGGATAAATCACACTCACATAATATAGGGTTGTAGATACCATTATGAGTGCCCATAAACCCATAAACAGATCTGAACATGGACTTTGTGTTGGGGATCCCAAACACATAGCGAGGTAATTAATCTATTTTTGTGGTTGTTGATAAGTTCTCTAAATTGGCTCATTCCATTACTTGCAATAAAACTAGTGATGCATCAAGGGCGGCATATTTGTTTTTTTAGAAATGGTTAGATTGCATGGTGTTCCAAAAACTATTACCTATGATAGGTATACTCGATTATTACGTCATTTTTGGGGGAATTTATGGAAGTAAATGGGGACTAAAGTATAGTTCAACAATTCCTATCACCCCCAAACATTTGGGGAAACCGAGATAGCAAACAGGAGTTTGGGAAACCTATTATGGAGCATTGTCAAATAGAATCCCAAGAAGTGTGATTTGGATTTACCTCAAGTAGAATTTGCCTACAATAGTTCAATGAATAGATCTACAATTAAATCTCCATTTTAGGTTGTTTACGGTAAAAATCCTATCGGTGTCCTAGATTTGGTGCAGCTACCGCGTGGGGATAGAAACAGTGTTGATGGGGAAGTATTTACAGAACACATTAAACAACAAGTGAGACAAATGATGTAGGTCAGTAAAGAGAATTTTTTTTTATAAAGTATGCTCACTGATGATAAAAGGTATTCAATGAAGGTTATTTGGTGATGGTTTATTTACAGAAAGAGCAATTTCATAGAGGAACCAACAACAAATTGAAGTATAATAAAATTGGTCATTACAAGATTCTCAAGAAAATTAATGAAAATTATTATAAGGTTGATTTACCAGCTGATCTCGATATTTCCCCTGTGTTTAACATTTCTCATTTATATATCTTCCATGGGGACAATCTGGGTGATTACAGTGAGGCATAGGTGGATTAGAAACAAGCCAATTCGAGAAAGAAAAGGGAAAATATTTCTCATATCTTAGATAAGACGACCCTTCATACTCGGCAAGGTCAATACAACTAATATCTAGTCTAGAAGGAAGGCTTAGCACTAGTAGAGAGTACGTGGATTACAAAGGGGGACTTGTTGAATGTAGATCTCATTAAGTGGAAACAATTTGAAGATAGTAACTTGGAAGAGATGCATTCTTTTCAACCAGAGGAGAATCATGCAAGGATTTTCAAAGGCTAAAAAAAAACGATACAGGGATTTACAAGAATCATAACTTTTGATTTGGTTATCCGTTTGAGCTCAAATTTAATAGGAAGTTGTGTTTTTCACTAAAGTGACCGATGCGATCGACCCTTTTATGGGGTGAAATTCCTTCATATAAAACCTCAAATTATCAACAAGTTATACAACTTAATGAGAAATTTATACTCAAAACAATAACTCTAGCCATAAAAACTCATATTTTTTCGTCAAAACCACATAAAAACAACCCCAAATCGAAAAGTGGTGTTATCGATAGCACCACTTTTTTTTAGAGCTAAAATTACAACTTTTTGGTAACCCAATGTCGTGTCGTTGTAATCAAAACCATAAATAGACCCTCGAACCAAAAATCGTAGCATGCATTTTTCTCACATTTTTCTTTATGGAGATAAAATTACGACTTTTTTAACATTATCGCTTTAACATCTGACACATTTGCAATGTGACTGCTAAAATCGACCTATGATTTGAAAAGAGGTGCTAGCAATAGCACCTCTTTTCTTTGTTGGTTACGTTTGAACACATTTTTAGACCATGTCTTAAAAATATTTAAATTTAAACCAAAAAAAATTGTAAAAATAAAAAAAATAAATGACAATTTCTAGAAAAGGAAACAAATTTAAAAATAAAGAGGAGAAAAAAATGGAAAATAAAAATTATATGTTTTTACCATATTTTGAATTTTTTCAAATGAAAAAAAAAACTGAAATGAAGTAAAACACATTTACTAAGGTTTAAAAACTAAAACAAATAAAATAAAAACCTGGCTAAAAAGAATAAATAATAAAAAGTTAAAATATTAAAAAAGGAACATTAAAAAAATTAAACTTTAAAAAACTAAAAAATAAAACATTAAAAAACAAAAATTAAAAAGTAAAAAGTAAAGAAAATTAAAAAATTAAAAAATAAAAATAAAAATAAAAACAAACGAACTTTAAAATTTCACAAGTGTTCTATGGTAAGGGCACGTAAAGGGCACAAGTGTTTTATAAATATTTTAAAAAAAATTCTAGATATTTCAGGCCATGGTTTGAAAATGCCTAAAATTTAAGTTGACAAAGGAAATGGGTTTCATTGGTAGCAAATATTTTCGAGTTACTGATTAATTTTAGCATTTGCATTGCAAAGTTGTTGGTTGTTAAGGTGATGACGTTAAACAAGTTGTAATTTTAGCCTTGAAAATAAAAAATGTGTTTTACCATTTCCTATTTGGGGGTTGATTTTATGTTTTTTATTATAGCGACACAATGCTGCATTGCTCGAGGTTACCAAAAAGTTGTAATTTTATCCCCGAAAAAAATGGTGCTGCCGGTAGCACCACTTGTCAATTTAGGTTTGTTTTTTGGTGGTTTTGATGCCTATAAAAAAATGAGAACAATGTTGATTTCTCATCAAATTGTATATATTGTTTGGGTTTTTAGTGTTTTTGCGGTATTTTTAAAATTTGTAATTATCAGTTATGTCTTAGTTTAAGCACCTAATAAAAAAGCAAGTTAAAAAATAGTGTTTCTCTAGCTATATTTTAGTTAGTGGTCTATGTAGAGTCACGCGAGAATTTTCTAAAATTATCAATTTTCAAAAATATCAGATTTGGAAAATCTTAGATAGTAGCGATAAGGGGTTGAACCTCATTGTAATAGTTAGGATGGAGAAGGAATAAAGAAATCATTATTTTTTCATTCGCATGTTTTTGCAGGATTTTTAGATATCGTGAATGAATTAAAGTTCATTGACTACATCATCGGTATTATATCGGGAAGATGGCTAGGAGAGGAATATTAGGAAGAGAAAATCTTGCTCATACGTGTAGAGATATGCAAAACCTCCAAAGGAAAGTAGCAAATATTACAAATGCAATGTCTAATAAAAGAATAATAGAAAAGAGAAGTGTTTGATGATGAGAAAGACCAAGGAGATGTAGATCAACATATAGAACATGAAGAAGAACAAGTAGGGCACATAACTTTTAAAGAAATAATGCATGGGGCTCTATAAGGGAGAAATGATTGGATAAAAATGGAAGTTTCAAATATGCAAGGATTCTTAACCCAAAGAAGATGAAATTTGATGCGCCAAGTTGAAGGGTCATGCCATGATCTAGTGGGATCATGTGCATAAAGACAAAACTAAAATAGGAAAAGACAAAATTAAGACCTGGAATAAGATGAAAAAAAACAGGGAGAGAATTTTTCATTGTTGGACTATGCATATACCCTTTTTCATAGATTTCAGAACTTGAAGCAAAACCTATCCACCATGGAGGAATTCACACGAGTTTTATCAATTGTCCATTCATGTGGATCACCAGGAAACTAATGAGCAACCGGTTGCAAGGTATATGAAGTGTTTGAAATTTTCTATTCAAGATGATTTGAGCATGCATAGGGTTCGCGATGTGGAAGAGGAATACTAGTGACCTTATTTGTGTTTTAGGTGTGGTGTAGAGTGTCATCGAGAATTTGAATGCTCAAATTATAGCATGCAATAGTCGAAGCAAGGATAACAACCTAGTTTAAATAGGTCCCAAGTTAAGAATGGAGAAGAAGGAGTTGAATCTGAAGTCCCACCTGATATGGGGGGGAATATCATGATACGAAGGTTAATGGTGATTTCCAAAAAAAAGAGAAAAGATAGAGTAGTGAGAATGAATATTCATGAATTCAGACAAATATTTTTCGAACCAGGTGCACTTATGGGGGTAGGGTATGCCAAGATATTGTTCATATGGTAGTTATGAGAATATGGTTTCCAAAGAGATGTTAGATAAGTTGAAATTACATTTTGAAACACATCCCCATCCTTACCAAATTGCATGGTTAAAAAAAGGGAATGAAGTCACCATTAATAAAATATGTTTGATCAAGTTTTCAATTGGTAAGACTTATAAAGAAGAAGAATGGTGTGATGTCATTCTGATGGATTCATGTCTTCAATTATTGGGTAGGCCTTGGAAATATGACAGAAAAGTCGTGCATGATGGAAGAAAGAATACCTACACATTTTGGAAGGATGGATCCAAATTCATTTTATTTCCCCTTAAATATGAAGGGAAAGCTGAGAATAGGTTGTGAGAAATAGAGTTTGTTAAAGAAATGAAGGAAATGGGATTCTACTTTGCATTAATAATGCAAAAAGGAGTTGAGGAATACTATTATACCTAAATCTCATCATCAACATGTGATAAGATCCCAAACTTCAGTGTTGTCCTCAATCCCAAATTGTGAAGCCAAGAACATTGGTCTAGACATCAAATTTGTATATGAAAATTGTAACATCCCCGACCCTCCGACCGACAAAGAGGACACTACTAAACACCAAACATCTGGGCAACTAGCCCCATCTACTTTTACATAACTAAAAACTAGAAAAATGAAAATATTTGAATTAAAACATGCAGAGATGCATAATTATTAAGCATATAGTTGAAGCAAAACCATATACATTCCAGTATTCAACATGTTCATCATATAATTGCAGAGATGGAATAGTCAGGAGTACTTATCTTTTTAATGAAGAACTCGCCCCACAACCAACTACGTCATTGCAACGTTCCACCCAACCATAGGCCAGCATGGTCATCAATCTCTCAGCAACATTGCCACCCCCGAGCTAGGCATGATTCCTCAAGGAATAAGGGTCAATGCATGCTTACACATAGCCAAGGTTTTTCAATCATCCAAACCCACACAATAGGGTTTTACCAGGTCGTCAAGGAGCTAGGAAATTCTAAATGCTAAGCTAGTGGCCTCAACACCAGTCTTCTCAAGCATACCTAGCCTCTAATCCTACTCTTAATAGTCCAAAGACCAACCACTACATACAGTAGCAAAACAACCCATTCACAGCTCTGTGAAGAAGGCAAAGACAACCAGGTGACAATCCCAAACAAAAGGTGAAGCATAGTTCATGTCCAACCACACTCTAGAGTTGTTCTTGGCCCTAGCGTGGCCAAAACAACTCAGCAAAAATCCCCAAAAGACGTCTGCTGCCTCAGCAACCAAGAAGCAACCCAAAACCAGGGTGAATCGACAACCCAAACTCACAATGAAAACTATGGCAACCTTACACAGTCTCAAAACAGGGGAGAAGTATGATTCTCAATCTTGGGCAAAAGAAGGACATAAACGCAGACCACAATATGATGAGGAAATGACGAGAACCTTACACAGTCCCAAGTTGGGGCAGAAGCAGAACTCCCAGTATAGACATGGGAGGACTCAACCAATGGATGTGGAAGTCAACGACCGTCCAACATCTAAAATCCCACAGCACACAGCTCCTCAACGCAAACGCTGAAGAAAGTTACACAGAAGGAAATGGGGAAAGAAAAAACTCTCAACCTGTGTGCAAGGGGGAGAGACACAGTCCAAAAATGGAAGAAGGAAACACACACACAGTCCGAAATGGAAGAAGAAATCGGACTCTCAACAGCATCCAAACAATCTCGGGAAGAACGACAGCAACCCAAATCACGGGTTAAACCAACAGCAAGCCAAAATAGTGGATGAAAACCATAGTTATTTCACATACACAGTAGAAATCGTGCCCTTGAGGCCGCTCTTCCAGCTCGTTGCATGCAAAAAACCAAAGGAGAACCCCGACCGGTGCGTGAGGGAAAATGATGGGAAAACTGTGTGTGAGGAAAACAAAACATCTCTCTGTGTGAGGATGGAATTCCCTAGACCACAATCATGAAGTTGAAGACTAGGCCAACTAC